>PUQB01000521.1:0-75877 GCA_003024785.1 Selaginella tamariscina
ATGGCCCTGTTGAGAGTTCAGGTTCAGTGGAGGGATCTAGCTCAAATAGTGTACATGTGTCCTCAACATCAAATAAGCTTCCTCGTCATTTGCTTTTACAGATGGATAATTGTGCAGGCGAGAACAAAAATAGGTAAATCATTTTACTTAAGGGTTTCTCAAGCTCATACTTACTTTTATTTTCTAGATATGTGCTAGCATACTTGTCAATGCTTGTTGCCAAAGGTGTGTTTGAAACAATCACGCTCAGTTTTCTTATGGTTGGTCACACTCATGAAGATATTGATGCGTTCTTCAGCAAGGTCTCCAACTCTACAAAAAGGACAAGTGCACTTACCTTACCGCATATGATGAATCTTTTTGAAAATTGCATCTCCAAAAAAAGTTGTGCTTTGCTTGTGACTGAGGTGCCAGACTTCAAAAAATTTCTCAAGGAGTATATAAAAGAGGGGAGTGATTCTTTAGTTGGTCACCTTGTGCCGCTACAATTCTTTTTCTCCATACGAGATGGTATACCTATTATGCAGTACAAGTTACGGCCATCAAGCAGGAGTGGTTACCGAAAGAGGGGTTAATGCTCTTCAAAAGTGGAGAGAATGGAAAGCCACTTCTCCCAGAAGGACAACCAGACCCTATTCCATTGAGTGCCCAGCTCAAGGAACAAGAGGTTATTATTGATGGCATAAAAAATATGTGGCATGGGTTCAAAAATCGATGCCAAAGAATTCTGATAAGGCAACTGGTTACTCAGAACTATATAAGCATGTGGTCGACTATTGGGAGACTGTTGTTCGAGAGTTGGAAGGGCCTACTGTCACAAGTACAGAATTGCAACACCCTTTTTGGCCTAAAACAAGGTGGCGAGAGGAGATTGAAATGACATCACTGAGCACAGACGACATAGAAGCCAGTAGTGATGTGGAAGTGCAAACCCCACACTTTGTTGGACAAAGGAACCAAAAACCTAAAGCATACTTTGATTGCTGCCAGGATCTTCAAAAACTAATGATGGTTCTCATTACTCCAGATGCGTCATATAATCAGCCTATTTGGATGGGTCAAATTATCGACACACCTGAAGTAATCACAAAAAATAGTATTGTTAAGGTTGCATGGTTCAAACCACAAAAAAGGCGACACGAGAAGGTTAAATCCATTCGATATAGGTAGATGTCAAGAAACGTTGATAAAGTCACAATTAACAAAACTGCAAGGGAATGTATGTTTTCTGAAGCTTAAAGCAATTATAAAATTATAAAATATCATATATTTAATATTCATAATTATTATAAACTCTTTAATAATAGTGCCAAATTTTACTTAACTATATAAATTTAAAAAACGATATGGAAGATTATTAGAGGATTTTGTATATTATATATATATTATTACTACTACAAATTTTTAATTAATAATGTTATATTTAAATATTAATATTTTAATAACAACATCAATATTTATATAATGTACCTCTTATGCTCTTCCTTAATTGTTATATTAGATAATATATTATATAATTTAATACTTTCTACTTTTATAATGTTATTAATTTTTGTTCAATGAATGCTATAATTTATTAAAGGGTTGAATACAAAATAGAATATTTTAAAGAATATTCTATTTTCAAACATATATTCTAAAGAATATTCCTTTAATATTAGAAAATGCTAATTAAATAGTTAAAATTGCTAATTATTAGGAAATGGGACTATAGCCATGCCCATTTTAGTTACAACTTGCATTGATGTGTTTAGAGACTATCTAGACAAGTTCGTAGTGGTGTATATTGATGACCAATTTAACAATCAAGGAACATGTAAAGCACTTGGAAAAGATGTTTTAGAAATTGAGAGAGAACCTGCTATATGCTAAAGAAAGCAAGTGTGCGTTTGGTCAAACCAAGACAAACTTCTTGAACACTCAATTTCAGGTGGGAAAGTTGTCATGGATCCAAAGAAAGTACAAGCCATTACCAAGTTGCAAATTTTGAAAGACGTACATGAAGTTAAAATAATTTTTATGTACATGAAGTTAGAGCATTTCTTGGATTGACAGGGTATTATCAAAGGTTCATAAAAGATTATTTAAAGATTGCAACTCCATTGACCAACCTCATAAAAAACATTTCTTGACACTAGACTCTAAAGTGCCAACGAGCGTTTATCAGACTCAAAGAAGCTATCTTTTCTAAGCTTGTGTTGCAATTGCTAACTTTTGAAGATTCATTTGAGGTTGAATCTAATGCATCCAACTTTGCAATTGGTGGTGTATTATAAAAAAAGACATCTGATGTCCTTCTTTTCGAAGAAGTTGGATGCAACACAAGTTCGATGGCCTACTCACAAAAAGGAAATATATGTTATTATTGCTTCCTTGGAATATTGGCCTCATTATCTTTTAAGTCATGGCACTATGGTTTGAACATATAGTGTAGTTTTAAGGTACTTTGAAATGCAATTAAAGTTATCGCCAAAATATGCTAAATGGCAGTAGAAGTTAACTCAATTTCAACATGAATTTAGACATAAAAACTGAAAAAGATAATGTGATAGCTGACGCACTCAATAAGAAGGGTCATCTTCATATTATGTTGGTACCAGTGTCAACTTTGGTAGATGAATTTGTGATGGCATATTCTTAAGATGAGTTTGCTAATGAGGCTTTGAACCTAGTAACAAAGAGGAAACGAGTTCATCAATTACGAAGAGATGGTGATATTCCACTAGAAATATAAAGAAAATTGAACACACTCAAGCAAGCACAATTTATAGTATGAGATGGGGTTCTTTATTATAAAAGAAGAGACTTTATGTTTTAAAAGGGACATAGAAGCAAAGGTTGTTAAGAGAATATCACGATGTTCCTTTGGCAAGACATGGTGGAAGACTTAAGACGTTGGCTCTACTGAAACATGGATTTTATTGGCCGAGAATGATAAATGACGTTATTGAGTATGTTAAGATATGTTCCACATGTTAACAAGTGAAGAGTCAATCACAAAAACGAGTTGGGAAGTTGCAGTGAATATGGCCATTTTAGAGCGTTACTTTGGACTTTGTCACGGCATTGCAAAAATCTTGTGGTTTTAATGCCCTCATGATGGTGGTCGATCGATTTTCAAAGGTTACTCATTTTATTCTAACTTTAGAGACGGTGAATGCGAAATAAGTAACAAAGCTATTTTTCTACGAAGTCATAAGAGTATGCAAACTACTGAAAATGATGATTGTAGATTGAGATCCTTGATTTATAGGCAAATTTTAGGAAACGTTGTTTAAATAGTTTGGCACGATGCTAAAGTTTAGTATAGCTTATCATATGTAAATAAATGGTCAAAACAGAGGGTGAACTGACAAGTCGAGAACTATCTTAGATGTTATGTTCAAGGTGATCAACTTGATTGGGTTGAACACTTGGATATATCTAAGATATGTTATAATAACTCGATGGACACTGCAATTAGGTGTAACCCAATGGAAGTGTTAATTAGAAATAAGGGTGATATTCCTCAAAGCATGGTGTTACCAAAAGACAATACCATTCGAGTTCCTTTTTGTAGCAGAGGTCATTGGACATTTGTATCTTGCATGGGATGCTACGTGTCAAGCAATGATTGCAACACAAGAAAAATATCGTCAACAGTACGATAAGCATCGGCGGGATGTAGAGTATAAAGTTGGTGTTATGGTATTGATGAGTACCATAAACTTAACGTTTTTAACAACTTTTTGAGGAAGTTTCTATTGCACACGAGTAGGCAAGTTGACTTATGGGTTAGATCTTACTCCAGAGTTGGGAGTGATACACAATTTGTTTTATGTTAATCTACTCGAACCATGTCACAAGGATGAAAAACATTCAAAAAAATATTATAATTTACGTCCGCCTCCAAAATTAGTTGGTGAGGAGAAAGAATTCAAGGTTAAGGCAATATTAAAAAGGAGGAACATGGGCGGTGAAAACGTAAACATGAATATTTCGTTAAGTGGAAAGGTTACCTGACATGTAAGTCGACATGAGAACCATTGGAGAATCTACAAAATGCGATGGAGTTAGTGAATGAGTTCGAAGCGAGGTCTCAAGCTATTTGTTATGATGTTGAAAAATAAAGTGGACTTAATTTCTTATTAATCTAGGGGTCGACAAATAATATTAACTAAAGACCTCCGATATAAATTCTAGTTAAAGTAAAGAAATTAATTAATTTATTGTCTGTGTTAGGTGAAAGACTTTGTAAATGTGCAAAAGATCTCCATGTGACTTCATGTCATAGGTGGTGCCTTCGACAACTAAGTTAATAACTTAGTGAATAACAATTTTGGAGTACTTGGCTTTGCGTAATGCAAGGGGGATAAATAAATTAAGTGAAATTTTTACTAACTCTATATAGAGTGATTATGTTAGTTTTTGGTTAAATTTTTCTAACTTAATTTAGTCTTAGACTTTTACTTTGGAGTTGACTGTTGTCACCTACTATATTATGTTGACGGGCCCTAAATATAGTAGGAAACGAGTCTACTTAATGCACTTGGGTATCTAGTGATGGTTTAGCTAAGTGTCATTAGGTATTTGCAAGAAACTTTAGGTAAAGTTAGAACTTACCTTCTAGAATACTCTCCCCCAATTTTGACATTCAAGTTAGGTTTTCCAGTTAGTTTAGATGAGTTTGGCATGTTGACCCCCCCTCGGTAGGGTTTAGGGGTAGAAGTTATGTTAGGTTTCTCATTAACTAAGGGGTTGATATTCCATGCTAGCCCACTTACACGTTGTTAACATGTGTTCACAGTGTAGAAACGTTTCCCAATTAAAGCTGAGGGGATTTCAACCTTATATTAGCTTTATATGTCACTTATCTCGTCTCTAAAGTTAAAGATAAGATTTTGTTTTGGCCATTGCCATGTAGCATTCATAGGAAGCATATGTTTAATAGATCATATATCATAATTATGCATTTGCATTACTAAATGATTAGAAAGAGATAACAATGTGGAGACTTACTTCTCTCTTAAGATTCTCTCTTTCATGCATTGCTCTCCTCTATAGCATTCCATAGCTCCACTATAACCTTCATAGCCTTCATAGCTGTCATAGCCCCCTTCTTGCCCTAACTGAATCCTATCCTCCTCTGCCTCTTCATACCAACCATCATAACCGTTTACTTCTTTCTTGAGTAAGATCCTTCTTATCATTGTAGGATTTTTCATATCCTGTAGAATTTTCCTATCATCATAGGATTTTCTTATTGCTCCTTTCTTATGAGTTTTCCTTCACTGTAGGAAAATTTTATGTATGCAGTTTTCCTACATGCTATATTTTTTACTTTCATGGTACTTTAGATTCTCTTCTTTATACTTCTAAAAGTTATTTCTCTCTTCCTTAAATTCTTGGCTGGAAGTTGATATGATTTTCTGTATCTTATTCCTTAAGTTTAGCATTTGTTTTCTTTTCATGTTTCTTAGGCTCATCCTCTATAAATAGAATAGGAAAAACATCCTTTTTCATAATATCATTTAACTTCTTGTAATTTACACATACTCTCAATTTTTCATTTTTTTTAGGAATAATTACAAGTGGTAATAACTATTATGCACCTTGTATAAGATAAATGAAATCAACATTTAACAGCTTATATATCTCCTCCTTAATAAGATGTGCATAATTAGGATTCATCCTGTATACTTCACTTTTTAATAATAATTGTATAGTGTGTGTACACAAATTAGAAGGTATACCTTTAAGATCTTTATAAGATCATGCAAAAACGTCCTAATACTTTTAAAGCAAGTTCAATTTTTTTTTTGTAATTCTTTATTTAATCTTGAGCAATAAATAAATTTTAGGCTCATTTTTTATGTCTATATTTACTTGTTCTAAAGGATCTATGGTATACACATATGTATACTCTGCATGCTGTTCTTGTAAATCAATCTCATACGAAATTGCTTTATAAATTTTTTTCTGCAATCCAAGCTTATCGTTTTCCTTTTGCTAAATAGTTTTCTTTCCTTTCAACACTATATGAAAGTCTATATTTGTTAAGACCTTTAGATTACGATATGCATTCAAAATTTTTACTATCTAACCCATTAAACTAGTCATATCCTTAAGTCAGTTTTCCTTTTTAACGTACTTTTTAATATGATTATAGATCATTAGTTTATTTCTTCTTCTCCCAGCATCATCTTTCCTATTCCCCAATTATGTATAGCTTTGGCATATTTAACCAAGATCTGCCTAATAACATGTTATATACAATATCTTTTCCTTCCATTTGGAGGACAATGAATTATACCTTATGCTTAAGATCTTTTATGAATATAGTCACTCCTCTCACTATACTCACAGGCTTAACACTTCTTTGATCTGCCATTTTTAGATTAAAAGGAGTAGGCTCAATAGGACCTAAACCCATTTTTTTTACAAACATGTTCTTCAATAAAGTTAACTCTTAAACCTCTATCTATAAGAACTCCTTTTATCCAATATATATTATGATGTTGAGTACATATCCATCATAATCATATTCTTTTCATAATGCTTCTCTACTCGGTGAACTTTATGTCTTGTATAAGTAGGTAAAGATTTTGGGATAATGTTTAACATTTGCAAATTTTGATTTTTAATATATGGGGCAATATGTATTAATTGTCCCAACATAATTGTGATTTCTTGACTCAATGCACTTTGAGCCATTGATTCTACCACATCATTTGAAATCTGCTTCATCGAAATACTTTGCTTTACAGGAATATCCTTTTTCACAAGAATATCCTTTACCTCCAGAATATTCCTTCCTAAAATAGAATTGGTTATTTTTAGATCTTTTTGGTTTATTCTTGGTTTCTTGACCATGATCTGAAATAGACTAGGGGAGATCTCGTTCCTGAAGATGAATGTTCATCTTTTCTCTTGTCTGCATAGTATCCTGAATGGATATACAGAATTTTTTCCTTTGTCATGAATTTCTGTTTCTGAAATTTGTTTTCTTTTGTACAGGTTATTGCTCTCACATCAGACTGATTTCTATCTCACTCTTCCCCACATCAATTAATCGAGCTTCAAGCTGATGTTTAAGAGCATTACCTGAAGTAAAAGGTTGATTCCTAAGACAATTTGAAGAAATATGTCCTTTCTCTCCACATGTATATTAATGGAATTCCTTCTTTACACTTCTCTTTGTATATATCATTTTGATCTTTATAAATTTCTTTTCTTGGATATGATCTTTCTAGTCCGATGTAGGACACTTTTTTCTTCCCATATTAGGCTTGTATGGTAGAGTATAATTAGTTTGATTCCTTTCATACAGCCTATCACTTCCTCCTGTTAAGGAGCATCCCTTCTATTATTAAAGGGATTTTTGTTTCTTCCTTTTGCCCCAGGAATATGTTAATAGAGGTTGTCTCACAGGAAGCGGCTTGTCATACTGGCATTCCTTTTTTTTCACACGTGCCACATTTTAATTGATAAAATATTTACAATCTCTTGTTGAATGTCCTTCTTTATCACAAATTTGACATTTTGGCACTTTAGTCTGTATTCATCCACAATATACCTAAGATTTTTACACTTAGCACATCATACCTTAGCATCCAATTCCTTATACATATAATTTTTTTAAGGATTTAAGCAACTGTAATAACATTTTCTCATCAGCCTTATAGTCTCAAACCTTAATAGGTTCTTCCTCATCAACTAAACTATCCTCTCTTCTCTTTGAGGACTTTATCTTTCTTCTGCTACATTCTCTATTTGTTTCCTCTTTTCTCATAATCTTTCAAATGCTTTACAAGATATTTCTTATTTACTTCTTGAATCATCATCGCATAATGCCTATATGGCTTCTGAAATCCTTGTTTATACCATTAAAGCAAAGCATCTCCTTACCATATAATTTACATTTCTTTTCATGCTTCTTGAAACGATGTGTATATTCTTCTATAGTTTCAATTTTTCTTTATAGGATATTCCGGAGCTTCTCAAAGTGCCCTTCCGACAACTCTTCATTTTTAAAGTATTCTTTAAAAAACTTTTGTAACGTTCTCATAATCTTCTTTCACATCTTTCTCTAACTCATAATATCAATCAGATGCATTTCCTTTTAATGTGTGAAAAAAATATAGCTTATTTTATACAGCTTACAACTTTCTCAAACTTAGCAAGTGTCTTTTCTTCTTTCTTATGGAAAATATGGAGTACATCAATGTTCCTCCTAACATTCTGGAGAAAAATGTCATAGACATTCTCAGTGGGTTTTCTCTACCACCTTCCTTTGCACTAAGATGAAAACTTCCATGAAATCCTCCTCCTGTCTATTATGAAATCCTGTTTCTTCTAACTCCTCTTCTTTTGCAATTTGATAGTCACCATATTATATATCCTTCACACCTTTAGTGGCACTTTCTCTTATTTGATTAATGAGTCTAATAAGAGCTTCTTGCCTATTGACAATAT
Organism: Selaginella tamariscina; assembly: GCA_003024785.1. Taxonomy (NCBI): domain Eukaryota; kingdom Viridiplantae; phylum Streptophyta; class Lycopodiopsida; order Selaginellales; family Selaginellaceae; genus Selaginella; species Selaginella tamariscina. Next base: position 8,455 of record PUQB01000521.1, read on the forward strand.
TTATTTTCTCTACATGAGCAATCTCTCTCTCGACCTGCTTATTCTCTCTCTCTCTTGCTAGAGATGAATTAGGATTATGATAATCTAAGGCTTCATCCATCATCATATACACACTTTTTTTTTCACTTAAGCTCTACTTCTTTTAGAGTTATTTCACATATTTAGAGCAGTTTCCCCCAACACCCCGGTGGATCGGTTCATGGGGGCCTGGCATTCCTCCCCTGCGCATGCCTCCCCACAAAACTCACTTGCGGCTAAAATGGTGCTCGACATGAAACTCTCTGTATAGATATCTAACGTAACTGGCGTTTCTAGTCCCCTCCAGGCAGTAGGGCTTGTTGCAAGGGTTTGAAGGAGCAAGCATCCTTGTTGTTCTCCATATTACTCCTCACTTAAGAATTTCATGAATTCCTACACAACAATGAAAAATCCCTTTATGGTTATGAATCAACCCTTGTTCAAGAGCTTATCCCCACATTGCAAACAACGTTACAGATTCCAAGATTAAAGAGTTAATAATGAATATGCAAAAGTGTGAGTTGAACGCCTTCACTATGCAAGTCCTTCATTACTCAGTAAACTAAAAATGTAAATGTATGTTTTCAACATTACTCTTTCTAGTAGATCATGCCATTTACCCAAAAGTTGCCTTGATAGCGATGCAACATTAAATTCGTTTATTGCCAACATATATATTCTATCTCATTCTTATGATCCCACATGAGATAACTTCATAATCAAGTTAATTGAACTAGCTAACTTGAATACAAAGTGCACGCTTATAGCTAATTAAGGTTTCAAGTTGTACTTGTTCAAATCAGGTAACTTGAACTTAATAAACTATTCACCTAATGTTACTTGTAGCTAGTGTAATTAAAATATTACGAACATCAGACAATACTTTGATTACATTGGATCTTTGAACCAACTGCTTAATATATTTATCATATGTTAATATCTGACTTTTTGTTGTATTATAAGTTTATCACCATAGTCTGCTTTTGGAGTTACACTCTCGAAAACATGTACTATAATGAGAGCTTATTTTACAACTTCTATTAAAATGTAGTGTTCACTCTTATGTTTGAATATGCCCTTCTTTTGAAGTCAAAGACGCACATTTGAACATAAGTCTTTCCCCATTTGACCATTATTGTTGGACCCAATATTGAATCTTGACTTAAGCCAAAACTCAATGGACACTGTCTGTTTCCAAATCATGTGTTATCCCAAATTAAAACACCTTTAAAAAAAAAGAAAAATTTTCAATAATGTGTAGACTTAGGATATCACAAGACCCACCTCACAAGACTTAGTTTGTAAGCCAGAACAAACTAACATGCCATGTCTTATAGAAGTATATGGTAAAGTAACCAAGATAAAATAACCTGACATACAACTTGGAAGTTGACTTCCAAATGGCCTTTCGACGTCAATTCCCTGTGTGAGCAATGCTAAGTCTTCCAAGATGACCCCAAGAGTCTATGTCATAGTTTTTACTTTGACTCGACCCTTTACTTTGGACGTTGACTGTTGTTACCTACTGTACTATGTTGATGAACCCTAGATGTAGTGAGAAACAGCCTCGTTTAGTGCACTTAGGTGTTTAGGGGTAATCTGGCCGGCTATCTTTAGATGTTGCGAGAAACTCTAAGCGAAAGTAGCACTTACCTTCTAGAAAATCCACCCCCAATTTTGACGTCCTAGTAAGGTGAGTTTGGCATGTTAAATAGGGCTAGGAACACCCCTAGGGTTGACCTAACCCTAGGGTTACCCTAACCCACACCCTAAAAAACCCCACCCCCTTGGGTAGGGTTTTAGGGTTAGAGTTAGTGTCAGAGTTTTTACCTGGTGCCACAAAGGCGGCTTGCCAGGTGCCAACCCTGGAATCCCCTCTCTGGAAACCCCACGGAATCTGGTAAAGTAACCCGTATTAGGAACCCAAGCCTTAGGAACTCAAACCCTAACTGACTAAGTCCACGAACGAGACTCACCTTGTGAATCAGGATACACGGACTAGCCGAGCTTTAGGTGTCGTTCCTAGCTTGGCGTGGTTGAGGCGGCCGGAGCAAGGCCTCAACCACTAGTTCTGCGGAACGTGAACTCGGGCAATGTCTTTGAGCTTGCGAGCAGGTTTTCGGACCAAGGAATCTGCTAACTCCTTGGAAGTGACGTGCCCTATCTCAAAGGCAAGATCCTGCCAACGATAAGGATAGTCTAACCCTAGGGTGGGTTGTACCCCTGTCGTGTGGAAGTTTGGGCGGCACAACAGAGGGTTGCACCTTGACGACACAAGCTTAGCTTGCACCGGTAGGAGGTTAACGAGCTCTCTTTTGAACCCAGGAAGCCTCACTACATATACTCTACCTTATTTATGTGACGGACCCCCCCCCCCTGTTTACCTAAATGAGTAAGTGGGCTGGCACGGAAATGCCAGCCCTTAGAGAAAATGGTTGTCCTAACCTAACCCTAAACCTAACCCCTAGGGGGGGGTATTAGGGCGTGGGGTTAGGGCAACCCTAGGGTTAGGTCAACCCTAGGGTGTCCCTAACCCTTTTTTGACAAGCTATATTTATAACCTAGAACGTCAAACGGGGGAGAGTTTCTAGAGGTAAGTTCTAGCTTCGCCTAGATGCAAATACCTAATGACACCCGGCCGGACCATCACTAGATACCCAAGTGCACTAACGGGCCTGTTTCCTACTACATCTAGGGTTCGTCACACAACTCGGTAGGTAACAACAGTCAAACCCCAAAGTAAAGGGTCGAGTCATAGTAAAAACTATGACACACTCCCCGCCTTTGAAAATGTCAACGTCCTCGTTGACGTCTAACTCCAAGACTAGATAGGTTAGGAAAAATTAACTGAAAACTAACACTAATCACTCTATGCGGAGTCAGCAAAAGTTCACAAGTTTTATTACCCCCCTTGCATTACGCGAAGCCAATACTTCAGAACCGTCGTTCACTGAGCGAGAACTCAGCTGCCGGAGGCACCACCTGCGACAAGAAGTCATTTGGAGACCTTTTGCACGTCTGCAAAGTCTGTCACCCGACACAGACAACAAGTTAGTTAATTTCTTTAGTTAACTAGAATTTATATTGGAGGCCTCTAGTTAAGTTGTCTGTCGGCCCCTAGGTTAAAAGAAAAACTTTATTTCTTAATCAGTTTGAGACCTTGCCTCAAACTCATTCACAACTCCATCGCGTTCTGCAGATTCTCCAATGGTTCCCATGTCGACTCGCATGCCGGGTACCCTTTCCACTTAACAAGATATTCACGTTTACGTTTTCGGTCCATGAATGTTTCCCCTTTAATATGCCTCAACTTCAAATTCTTTCTCCTCACCAACTAACTCTGGGCGGACGTAATTATGATATCTATGTGGATGTTTCTCATCCTTGTGGAATGGCTCGAGCAATTGACATGAAACACATTGTGTATTGTTCCCAACTCTGGAGGAAGATCTAACCATAAGCCACTTTCCCTACTTGCTTCACCACCTTGTATGGACCTATGTAGTGCGATAGAAACTTCCTCGAAAGAGTGTTGGAACCTTCAGGTTTTTGGTACTCAACAATACCATATCCCCAACCTGATACTCTACATCCCGCCGATGTTTATCGTACTGCTGACGATACCTTTCCTGTGCTGCAGCCATCGCTTGACGAGCAGCTTCCCATGTTCGATACAATTGTCCCGTGAACTCTGCTACAGATGGAACTCGATTGCTATCGTCTTTCGGTAACACCATACTCTGAGGAATACCACCCTTATTCCCAGTTAACACTTCCATCGGGCTACATCCGATTGCAGTGTGTGTCGAGTTATTGTAACATATCTCAGCCATATCAAGTGTTCAGCCCAATCAAGTTGATCACCTTGAACATAGCATCTGAGATAGTCCTCGACTTGTCGGTTTACCCTCTCCGTCTGACCATCGTTTGTGGATGATAAGCCGTACTAAACTCAGCATCGTACCAAATTGCTTGAACAACGTTCCCCAAAACTTGCCAGTAAATCGAGGATCCCGATCTGAGATCATCGTTTCCGGTAGCCCTCGCACTCTTACGACTTCGTGGAAGAACAACTTGCTGCTGTTTTGCATTCACTGTCTCTACAGTTGGAATGAAATGAGCAACCTTTGAAAATCGATCGACACCACCATGAGCATTGAAACCACAAGATTTTGGCAATCCCATGATAAAGTCCAAAGTAACACTTTGAAATGGCCGCTCTGGAATCGGTATACATTGTAACTTCCCAGCTCGTTTTTGCGAACGACTTTTACTTGTTGACATGTGGGGCATGTCTTGACATACTTGGCAACATCATCTATCATACCCGGCCAATAGAATCCCTGTTTCAACAAAGCCAACGTCTTGTGCCTTCCACCATGTCCTGCCAAAGGAACGTCGTGATGCTCTCTTAATAGCCTCTCCCTCCATGTCCCTTCTGGAACATAGAGTCTCTTTTCTTTATAATAAAGAACTCCATCTCGTACTGCAAAATGGCCTGTTTGAGTGCATCCATTCGACTTTCTATTCCTGCTGGAATATTACCATCTCTTCGTAATTGATGAACTTGTTTCCTCTTTGCCACCAGGCTCAAAGCTTCCTTGGCAAACTTGTCCTGAGGATACGCCGTCACAAATTCATCCACCAAAGTTGACATGGGTGCTGACATAATACGAAGATGACCCTTTCTACTGAGTGCATCAGCTACCACATTGTCCTTTCCCGCCTTATGTGATTTCAGGCTGAAATCGTGCCAACTTCTGCTGCCATCTAGCATACTTGGTGATAGCTTCGGCTGCGTTTCAAAATACCTTAGAGTTACACTATCTGTCCAAACCACAGTGCCATGACTTGGAAGATAATGACGCCAATACTCCAAGGAAGCAACAATAGCATACATCTCCTTTTCGTGAGTAGGCCATCGAGTTTGCGCGGCATCTAACTTCTTCGAGAAAAAGGACACTGGATGTCCTTTCTGTTGCAATACACCACCAATTGCAAAGTCGGAAGCGTCACATTCTACTTCAAAGGGATCTTCAAAGATGGGCAACTGCAAAACTGGCTCAGAAGAGATAGCCTCTTTGAGTTTGACGAATGCACGTTGGCACTCTGGAGTCCAATGCCATGGAATGTTTTTCGTAAGATCTGTCAATGGGGCCGCTATTTCCGAGTAACCCTTTATGAATCTTCGGTAATACCCTGTCAGACCAAGAAATGATCTAACTTCATGCACGTCTTTTAAAGTCATCCACTCAGTAATAGCTTGAATTTTCTTTGGGTCCATGGCAACCTCCCCACCTGAGATCAAGTGTCCCAAGAAATCTATCTTGGTTTGACCAAATGCGCACTTGCTTTCTTTAGCATACAACTGGTTCTCTCTCAACCTCTGAAACACTTTTTCTAAGTGTTCCACATGTTCTTCAATTGTCGAACTGAAAATCAGAATGTCATCAATATACACCACTACGAACTCGTCTAGATAGTCTCTAAACACATCATCCATCATTGTGCAAAAAGTTGCTGGAGCATTGCACAACCCGAATGGCAAGACTAGAAACTCAAATGATCCATAACGCGTTCGAAAAGCGGTCTTCTCAATGTCATTCTCTGCTACCCGAATCTGATGGTACCCGATCTCAAGTCTATTCTTGAAAAATACTTTGCTTTTGATAGCCTATCAAATAAGTCGTCCACTCGGAAGAGGATACTTATTTTTGATAGTTATCGCGTTCAGTGCTCGATAGTCCACACACATTCGCATCGTACCATCCTTTTTCATTACAAACAAGATAGGTGCACCATATGGTGATCGACTAGGTCGAATGTGTCCTCGACCAATCAATTCTGTCAGCTGTCTCTTCAATTCTACTAACTCTTGAGGATTCAACCGATATGGGGCTCTTGCCGGTGGAGACGAACCTGGCAAAATCTCTATCTGTGGTCCACAGCTCGACGTGGAGGTAACTCGGCGGCAAGTCTTCTGGCAACACATCCTTAAACATGTTCAAGACTTCCAAAATAGGTTAGGAACAGATTCTTGACCATCTCCTATTTTGACTTCACCAGTATCCAAAACCATTGCAAGAAACACACGTTGATGTCTAACTGCTTACGCAACTGAGTTAAGGTAAGGAACATAGGATTCCAATCCTTATCAGTTAGCGTTTCCATTTGAGTGGTCTTTCTAATGCTTCTTTATCTGCTGCAAGCGTGATTCGATTATCTCCGGAACCCCTCATTTCGATTACATGTTTATGGAACCATTCCATACCCAAACAAAGTCAAACCCCGTCATATTCAAGACAACTAAGTCTAGCTTAGCCTTCCAATCTTTGATTTGGACAGGAACTGCCCTTGCTATATTATTAGTATTTTGAGAACCTTTGCCAAAATTGATCTTTATTTCACACATCTTTATTACATCCAAATTCAATCGACGAGCTAGACTAGTCGATATGAAGTTGTATGTTGCTCCAGTATCGATCATCATTCGGACTCGGTCCCCTCGTATCCTTCCTGTCAAATATAGCAAAGGGTCAGTTTTGTCTTGAATAGCGAATAAGGCAGGTTGTGTCTGGCACAACATTACCTCTTCTGACTCATCTTCCGGATCTTCAAGCGTTTCTGGTTCAGCAACTTCCTCTTCTACCATCGCCTTGAAATGTCCTGATTGTTGTGAGGGTGCCGGACACTCTTTAGCAAAATGACCAGGCTTGTTACAATTATAACATTTCACGACCCCGCCTGCGGAACGCGGGGAGCAGACTTTGGAGCCGATCCTTTGGTCTGCTGAGGAGGTGGTAACGCCAATGGTTTCCGAAATCCGGTGGGTCTTGATGTGTCCGAAAACTTGGAACTGCCGACAAAGGGACTTGCACTTCGAATTGATGTGATTGATTGGTCTTCCTATCAAACCTTCTGAACCCAGACTTTGGAGGAAACCTCCTTGGTTTAGGTTTTGCTTCCTCCCCTTTGTACAAGTCTTCTAACGACATGCCATAAGCAACCTTTTGAGCTGCCTCTTGACATTCCCGATAGCTTGTGGCTTGTACCTTAAGATCTCCCTTCGCGTTTTCTCATTCAAGCTAGCCATGAAGCAACTTCGAGCTTCATCATCGCTCATATTTGGCACCAATCGCCGTACACTTTCGAATCGATAAACGTGGTCCATGGACTTCCCCGAACTCCCTGTTGACAAAGTGCCAGGTCAGCACGCAATCGCAAACCGAGATCATCCGGCATATACTGCTTTTTGATCTCCTTTTTCATGTGCTTCCAGCTGTTTCGGTATCCACGTTCACCTTCAACAATTCGCCACCAAGTCTTAGCTTCTTCTTTAAGAAACTGCTTGGCACATGCAACCTTTTCTGTCTTTCTCACGGAAGCAGCCTCGAAATAGCTTTCCATATCATACAACCAGTCATCCAAAACCTTGTAATCCTTTGAACCCATGAAATTCGAAGGCTTTACCGGTTTGAATTTACTGGGACCTCCACCAACTACTTCCGTCGAAGAATCTGATTCAGAGGAACCTGACTCTGAGTCATGCTTCTTCTTCTTTTCCGTGTGTCTGGTTGCGGAACACTGGCACTGCGTATTCGTTGGAATCCGAACGGCAACATTATCGATTCGGTCGTTCAACCCCAAGAACATCCCCTCGAAGTTCTTTAGGGCATCCATCATTATTTCTCGCCAACCAGGTCGTTGTCTAACCTAGGGGGTCGACCTGGATCAGCCTCATCCATCTCCTCATTTTGAGCCTCTGCGACAGCCCTCTCTGCCTCAGGCTCTGGTTGCTTTCTTTGCTCATCGTATTGAACCCTAGTTCAACACTCGGAGAATATGCTTGGAATATTCCCAATGTGAAGTTGGAAACACCCTGCACAGGTTGTACACCCACACACATCAGCTTAAACTAGCATAAGACTTTCGGACATACCTAGAATCTCACGCCGACTCACTGAGCAAGTGTTCTCCGAAGTTTGACAACTCACAGGATCAAACTCTCTGCGCAGAATACAGACATGTTAACCAAAGCGATAGAGTAGATCAAGAATTTAGAGTTATCTAAACATTGAAACACCTATGACTTAAGGTAGTCCTACTGACCGCAGAGAACTTGCTCCGATACCAATTGTCAGAGTTTTTACCTGGTGCCACAAAGGCGGCTTGCCAGGTGCCAACCCTGGAATCCCCTCTCTGGAAACCCCACGGAATCTGGTAAAGTAACCCGTATTAGGAACCCAAGCCTTAGGAACTCAAACCCTAACTGACTAAGTCCACGAACGAGACTCACCTTGTGAATCAGGATACACGGACTAGCCGAGCTTTAGGTGTCGTTCCTAGCTTGGCGTGGTTGAGGCGGCCGGAGCAAGGCCTCAACCACTAGTTCTGCGGAACGTGAACTCGGGCAATGTCTTTGAGCTTGCGAGCAGGTTTTCGGACCAAGGAATCTGACTAACTCCTTGGAAGTGACGTGCCCTATCTCAAAGGCAAGATCCTGCCAACGATAAGGATAGTCTAACCCTAGGGTGGGTTGTACCCCTGTCGTGTGGAAGTTTGGGCGGCACAACAGAGGGTTGCACCTTGACGACACAAGCTTAGCTTGCACCGGTAGGAGGTTAACGAGCTCTCTTTTGAACCCAGGAAGCCTCACTACATATACTCTACCTTATTTATGTGACGGACCCCCCCCCCCTGTTTACCTAAATGAGTAAGTGGGCTGGCACGGAAATGCCAGCCCTTAGAGAAAATGGTTGTCCTAACCTAACCCTAAACCTAACCCCTAGGGGGGGGTATTAGGGCGTGGGGTTAGGGCAACCCTAGGGTTAGGTCAACCCTAGGGTGTCCCTAACCCTTATTTTGACAAGCTATACTTTATAACCTAGAACGTCAAACCGGGGGAGAGTTTCTAGAAGGTAAGTTCTAGCTTCGCCTAGAGTTTCCTGCAAATACCTAATGACACCCGGCCGGACCATCACTAGATACCCAAGTGCACTAACGGGCCTGTTTCCTACTACATCTAGGGTTCGTCACACAACTCGGTAAGTAACAACAGTCAAACCCCAAAGTAAAGGGTCGAGTCATAGTAAAAACTATGACAGTTAGGCTAAGTTAAACACTCTCTCATTAACTTAATAAGGGGCAAGCTAATTTAGTGCCAGCCCACTTACACATACAGGAAAGGGGGGGGTCCGTCACATAAATAAGGTAAAGTATGTAGGAATGAGGGTTCCTGGGTTCATGACTGAGCTCGTTACTCTTCTCCCGGTGCAAGCTCTAGGTTGTGTCGTTAAGGCACAACCTCTGTTGTGCCACCCTAACTTCCAGATGACAGGGGTACGTCCCACCTTCGGGTAGCTTACCCTTAACATTGGCGAATCCATGCCTGGAAGGTCTTGTCGGATGCACGTTCCAAGAGGCAGAGGTTGAGGCTTGTCTCCAACCTCCTCCTCCACGTCAAGCTAGGTGTAACACTCACGGCCAAGTAAGGCACATCTGTGTCCTTGTCCAACCGTGGGCGTGGGATCTTGTTTGATGAGTTTGCATTACCCAGTTCCTGAGGGTTCACTAAGGGGTTCTAGAGTTGGCATTTAGGAGCCACGTTTGTGGCACTTGGTGCAACTCTTGAAGCTAAGAGTTATGGCATGATAGCCCACATCGGGGAAGGTACTGTCACATAGAGATGTACACTAGGCTAAACGTCACATGATACAACGCCCGAGGCACGCCCTTTGGGGTTATGTCATGGGCTTGTCGCCAAGGGGTTGACAAACAGGCATGCTTATGCTCGCGCTAGGGTGCTAAGTCTTGGGCATTTGCTCAAGGGAGGTTAGGTCTCGTAACTAGGTGTGCTTAGGCACACTTGGCTAGGAGAGTGTTCTCCTTGGAATCCAGGGGTTGAACAACCTAAGCTCGTTAGCATAAGCCCTTTCATGAGGCACTCGCAAGGTCATGTACTTGGGGCTATCTAAACCTAGCCTTAGGGAGTTTGCTTAGCAGAAAACTCGTGTCCGTCTACGGCGCACACTCGTGTCCTCACTAAGTACTAGCCCTAGGTCTAGGGTATGACTTGGCCACTCAAACCCTTAGGGGTTAGTTGTGGTTCAAGGTACCCCTTGTTGCCCTAAAGGGGATGATGGTGATTCCTCAAGGGGTAAGTGACGATGCCTTAATTCTATCACAGGGGTATGTGTAAGACACATTTCCTTTGTGAGGTTAGGGCATGAGCATGTCTAGGTCTACTAGGACAGGATCCTAAACTCTACTCGGGTTATCCTCTAGGGTTCAGGGGATGGTCATTTTAGGGGACTTAGGGTAGGACTCTAAGTCTTCTGCCCAATTGGGCCTCTGAGTCAGACTCTTAGGGAACCATCTTAGAAGACTTAGCATTGTTACACAAGTTGATGACGCCGGATGGCCACTTGGCATCCACGTGTTGCCACGTGTTGGCCCTTTGGGTCAAAACTCTGATAATTGGTATTGGAGCCATTCTCTACGGTCAGTAGGACTACCTAAAGTTGTAGGGTGTCTTAGGGTTTAGTTAGTTCTAAATTCTTGAAGTACTTTATTACTTTTGGCTAACGTCTGAATTCTGCGTGGAGAGTTGGTCCTAAGATCTATAACTCTTCATATTTATACCTACTTCTTAAATGGGTGTGGGTTATGGACTCGAATGTCAAAGGTAACACTTGGAAGTCAACTTCCAAGTTGTATGCTAGGTTATTTTACCTTGTGGTCGTCTTGGTTACTTTACCATATACTTTTACAAAACATGGCATGTTAGTTTGTTCTGGCTTACAAACTAAGTCTTGTGAGGTGGGTCTTGTGATATCCTAAATTTACACATTATTGAAAATTTTCTTTTTTTTTAAGGTGTTTGAATTTGGGATAACACATGATTTGGAAATAAATAGTGTCCATTGAGTTTTGGCTTAGGTCAAGATTCAATATCGGGTTCGACATTAGTGTTCAAACGGGGAAAGACTTGTGTTCAAAAGTGCGTCTTTGACTTTGGGAGAAGGGGCATATTTAAACATAAGAGTGAACACTACATTCTGACAAAAAGTTGTAAAATAAGCTCTCATTATAGTGGTGTTTTTCAGAGTGTAACTCCAGAAGCAGACATGGTGATGAACTTATAATACAACGAAATGTTAAATATTAACATATGATGAATATGTTAAGCAGTTGGTTCGAAGATCCAATGTAATCAAAGTATTATCTGATGTTCGCAATATTTTGATGATGCTAGCTACAAGTAACATTAGGTGGAATAGTTTATTAAGTTCAAGTCACCTAATTTGAACAAAGTACAACTTGAAACCTTAGTTGGTTGTAAGCGCGCACTTTGTATTCAAATTAGCTAACTCAACTAACTGATTATGAAGTTGTCTCATGTGGGATCTTAAAAATGAGATAAAATAATAGATTTTGGTAGTAGACGGATTTAATGTTGCATCCCTATCAATGCAGCTTTGGGATAGATGGCATGATCTATTCAAAAAAAGTAATGTTGGAAACATATGTTTACATTTTCAGTTTACTAAGTAATGAAGAACTTGCATAGTGAAGGCGTTCGGCGCACACTTGTGCATTTTCATTGTTAACTCTTTAATCTTGGAATCTGTAACGTTGTTTGCAATGTGGGAATAAGCTCTTGAACAAAGGTGATTCCTTGGTTAAAAGAGCATGATTTGGGATTCTCCACTTTGGTTATTAACTAAGGAAACTTACTAAGTTTGATAGCTTATGTTGGGAACTATCGATGAGCTAGTAATAGTAGGATTTCCATTAGAGGTTTAAGTGCATGTATCTCCTTAGAGAGTCGGTATTCAATGAGAATTAGAAATTAATATTAAAAATCAATATCAATTTCATTTTGGAGTCAAATACAATTATTCAAAGATGGTTTCTTGATTGTGTATCATGGTCGCAAATGTGGCACTTAAAGAACAAATAAAGTATGTATCTTCAGTCCTTCGGAATATTGAAAAGTAAACTTTTCTTATTTGAAGGTTGATGGTGTTTCTTGGGTTCGTTACAAGTTTTATCTCAAGGTTTGATGGTGTTCCTTGAGTTGAGTTTAACATTCGTAAAAGTACAATATCGAGTTTTGTGATTAACTCAAAAGTTGGTGTCCCTTCTTGATGATTGTAATTCAAGGTTCTTAACATATGGTTCAATATCCGGTTCGAGAATATGAGGTTTCCTATGAGATATTTATATTTCTAGCCTTTGACAAAATTTGTGATAATCTTTTCAAGATTGGTTATAAATACTTGTCAAAATATGATATGATATGTCTTCAATATTGAGTTTGGAGCGCTCAATATCAAAAACTTGGTTATGATCACATGAACTGGCCATAATCATATAATAGAAAGACTAAGCAGACTTGAGTTCGACACTTTGGTAAGATAGTACCTTAGTGTAGTAACTTGAAACATGTTTTTAAGTTAGTTGAGAAATGAGGCGTTTCTCAATACATTGCTTGAGGGTAATGTGGTACTTTGTGAATGGCTAGGTGTCTGGAATGAATAATGTATCTTAGCTCAACATACTTAACTAAATATCTTATTCATGTTTGGGAAGATGCTGACTTATGAGATATGACTAAAACATGAAGTTAATATGACACTTTAGTGTTATGATAACATTTATGTGGAGGTTAATATCTTACTAAATCAGTTAATGAACCAAACACTAGTTATGATTCTTCTTAGCCTTTGAAACAAGTTTCTCAAATACTGTCGTAACATTATATTTCTATCTCAAAATTGAAGTCGATTCATATAAATTAAGACCATGTCTATATTATAGTTGTAACATTTTGATAAATTGATACGATTATAAGGTTATATCTGCTAGTATAACAACTAGTTAATAAACTTAGGATTTGAACATTAAAAACGATCATTATCCATTTGAGAGTATCAATATCAAAATTACAACTGTTTATGGAATAAGGATTAGTTTTAAAAGATGTTTATCAAAACACTAATTGTTCGAATTAGTGAAAATGCTATACTTTGGTATAGTGTTGAGAAACATTTACGAAAATCAGTTAAGAGTTGGAAAAATATAATGTTACGAAGGCGTGCAATATTCTGAGTTTAGAGAGACTCTTATCATGGAAACTAAGTTTTGAAATTTGATATTTTTAAACTTAATGAGATAAAGAGTTAGAAAGTATTGAACGGCATCTAGTATGATGTACTCTTTGGGGAATGAGTACAATGAAAGTGACAATTAAAAGACGTGTTATCTAAGGTCATCAATTGAGGCACTAGAGATGGGTTGAATTTCCTAGTTTCCACATTAATTTGTAAGAAAGGTATGTTAACTTATCTGGTCCCTGAACTGGTCAATGTTATGAAAGAGTACAAGCTAGGTGCGAAAGACGAATGGTAGAGCTGTCAAGCACGGGTCGTGACAAAGCTATCACACTTGGTTGTAGATTTGACTCAATTTGGTTCTTATCGGGAATAAATTATGTTAATGCCACACCAAGTGGATGGCATTTGGCAGATTGGTATGACCTTGTTGTATAACATGTGTATAGCTATGCGCCTCTGTGATCGCCCTGGCCAGATTACATGTCTACAAAAAACAGGGTTTCAGGATAGTACTCTGAGTATCGAAAAAGAGCTTGATTCCGATAAAGTCTCATACCTAGTCTGACGTAACTATATACTAACAAGGGATAGGTATAGTAGCATGTAAAGGGGTAATGAGAAGCACCGAGGGATACAGAAAAGTGAGGCTATATACTATGACATGTGGAAATGTGCAACAATTGGAGAAATGTGAAGGCATTTGGTTAAGCACTTGAGATGGACGTCAAAGTGCTTGTTGTGTGCTAAGACAACAGGGTCGTCAATAAGCGTTTGATATTAAGAAATAAAGCAAGTCTTTATTTCTTATTAACCAAGGGGCGGCAACAACACTAACTAGAGGCCTCCAATATAAATTCTAGTTAAGTAAGAAATTAACCAGTGTTGTGTGTGTCGGGTGACAGACTTTGCAGACATGCAAAAGGTCTCCAAGTGACTTCATGTCATAGGTGGTGCCTCCGGCAGCTGGGTTTACGACTCAGTGAACAACAGTTTTGAAGTACTTGGTTTCGCGTAATGCAAGGGGTAATAAAACTTATGTGAACTTTTGGCTGGACTCTACATAGAGTGATATGTTAGTTTGGTTAATTTTTTCTAACATTATCTAGCCTTGGATTGAACGTCAACGAGGACGTTGACATTTTCAAAGGCGTGAGTGTGTCATAGTTTTTATTATAACTCGACCCTTTACTTTGGACGTTGACTGTTGTTACCTACTGTACTTTGTTGACGGGACCTTAGATGTAGTGAGAAACAGCCCCGCTTAGTGCACTTAGGTGTTTAGGGTAGTCCAGCCGACTATCTTACATGTCGCAAGAAACTCTAAGTGAAGGTAGCACTTACCTTCTAGAAAATCCACCCCCGATTTTGACGTCTAGTAAGGTGAGTTTGGCATGTAAATAGGGTTAGGAACACCCCTAGGGTTGACCTAACCCTAGGGTTACCCTAACCCACACCCTAAAAAACCCCACCCCTTGGGTAGGGTTTTAGGGTTAGAGTAGGCTAAGTTAAACACTCTCTCATTAACTTAATAAGGGGCAAGCTAATTTAGTCTGAACCCTAAACCCTAAACCCTAAACCAGCCCACTTACACATACAGGAAGGGGGGGGGGGGGGGCCGTCACATAAATAAGGTAAAGTATGTAGGAATGAGGATTCCTGGGTTCATGACTGAGCTCGTTACTCTTCTCCCGATGCAAGCTCTAGGTTGTGTCATCAAGGCACAACCCTTTGTTGTGCCACCCTAACTTCCAGATGACAGGGGTACGTCCCACCTTCGGGTAGTTTACCCTTAACGTGGCGAATCCATGCCTGGGAGGTTTTGTCGGGATGCACGTTCCAAGGCAGAGGTTGAGGCTTGTCTCCAACTTCCTCCTCCACGTCAAGCTAGGTTGTAGCACTCATGACCAAGAAAGGCACATCTTGTGTCCTTTTCCAACCATGGCGTGGGATCTTGTTTGACGAGTTCGCATTACCCAGTTCCTGAGGGTTCACTAAGGGGTTCTAGAGTTGGCATTTAGGAGCCACGTTTGTGCACTTGCAATTGTCAGAGTTTTAACCCAAAGGGCCAAACACGTGGCAACACGTGGCTGCCAGGTGGCCATTGGCTCATCACCTGTGTAGCAACGCTAAGTTTCCCAAAAACAACCCCAACGACCACTGGTTAGACTCTAATGCCAAGTGGACAGGAGACTTAGGGTTTAGCCTAAGTCTCCCTAGAATGTCTACCCCCAGAACCCTTGAGGGATAACCCTAGTTGACTTAGGGTTTAGCCTAAGTCTCCCTAGAGTGTCTACCCCCAAAACCCTTGAGGGATAACCCTAGTTGACTTAGGGTCTTGCTCTAGAAGACCTAGACAGGCTCATGCCCTACCCCCATCAAGGAGACGTGTGTTCCACACATACCCCTGGACGGAATTAAGGCATCGTCACTTACCCCTTGAGGAATCACCCTCATCCGGGAGTACAACCCTTTAGGGCGACAAGGGCTACCCTGAACCACGACTAACCCCTAAGGGTTTGAGTGGCCAAGTTATACCCTAGACCTAGGGCTAGTACTTAGTGAGGACACGAGTGTGCGCCGTAGGCGAACACGAGTGTTCTGCTAAGCAAACTCCCTAAGGCTAGGTTTGGGATAACCTTAAGCACATGACCTTGCGAGTGCCTCACGAAAGGGCTTCTGCTAACACGCTTAGGTTGTTCAACCCTTGAATTCCAAGGAGAACATCCCCTAGCCAAGTGTGTCAAAGCACACCTAGTTATGAGACCTAACCTCCCTTGAGCGGATGCCCAAGGCTTAGCACCCTAGTGCAAGCACAAGCATGTCTATTTGTTAAGGTATCCAACCCCTTGGCAACAAGCCCATGACATAACCCCAAAGGGGCGTGCCTCAGGCGTTGTACCATGTGACGTTTAGCCCAGTGTCACATCTCTATGTGACACTGCCTTCCCCAATGTGGGCTATCATGCCATAGCCCTTAGATTCAAGAGTTGCACCAAGTGCCACAAACGTGGCTCCTAAATGTCAACTCTAGAACCCCTCAATTATCCCTCAAGACTCGGTAAGGAAACCCTGTCAATCAAGAACCCACAACCACAGTTGGACAAAGACACGAACGTGCCCTGGTTAGCTGTGAGTGTTGCTCTTAGCTTGACGTGGAGGAGGCTGGAGACAAGCCTCAACCTGTGCCTCTTGGAACGTGCATTCCGACAAGACTCCTAGGCACGGATTCGCCAACGTTAAGGGTAAGCTACCCCGAAGGTGGGACGTACCCCTGGCATCTGGAAGTTAGGGCGGCACAACAGAGGGTTGTGCCTTAACGACACAAGCTAGAGCTTGCACCGGGAGAAGAGTAACGAGCTCAGTCATGAACCCAGGAACCCTCACTCCTATATACTACCTTATTTATGTGACAGAGCCCCCCCCCTGTTTTCCTGTTTACATAAGTGGGCTAGCACTGAAATCTCATTCCCAAAGGAAATATACTTGGTGAGTTATCCATCGACCCCTAAACCCTAACCTGTCAAACCTAAGGGTATTTCTAAGCATATCCGACATGCCGAACTCACCGGAACTAGCCATTAATCCAACCGGGACACGGAAAACCAAGGTAAGAGTTTTCTAGATGGAAGTGCTAGCTTCGCCCAGAGTTTCTTGCAATACCTAATGACACCCGGCCGGACCATCACTAGGTATCCAAGTGCACTAAGCGGGCCTGTTTCTTCTACACCTAGGGCTTATCAACATAGTACAGTAGGTAACAACAGTCAACGTCCAAAGTAAGGGTTGAGTCGTAGTAAAAACTATGACACACTTGGTGCAACTCTTGAAGCTAAGAGCTATGGCATGATAGCCCACATCGGGAAGGTACTGTCACATATAGATGTGACACTAGGCTAAACGTCACACGATACAACGCCCGAGGCACGCCCTTTGGGGTTATGTCATGGCTTGTCACCAAGGGGTTGATAGCTTGTGCTCGCGCTAGGGTGCTAAGTCTTGGGCATTTGCTCAAGGGAGGTTAGGTTTTTGTAACTAGGTCTGCTAAGGCACACTTGACTAGGGGAGTGTTTTCCTTGGAATCCAGGGGTTGAACAACTTAAGCTCGTTAGCAGAAGCCCTTTCATGAGGCACTCGCAAGGTCATGTACTTGGGGTTATCCAAACCTAGCCTTAGGGAGTTTGCTTAGCAAAACACTCGTGTCCGTCTACAGTGCACACTGATGTCCTCACTAAGTACTAGCCCTAGGTCTAGGGTTGACTTGGCCACTCAAACCCTTAGGGGTTAGTTGTGGTTCAAGGTACCCCTTGTTGCCTTAAAGGGGTTGTACTCCCGGATGAGGGTGATTCCTCAAGGGGTAAGTGTGATGCCTTAGCTCTGTCATGAGGGTATGTGTGAGACACATCTCCTTTGTGAGGTTAGGGCATGAGCATGTCTAGGTCTACTAGGACAGGATCCTAAACTCTACTCGGGTTATCCTCTAGGGTTCAGGGGATGGTCATTCTAGGAGACTTAGGGTAGGACTCTAAGTCTTCTGCCCAATTGGGCCTCTAAGTCAGACTCTAGGGTTATCTTAGAAGACTTAGCACTGCTCACACAGGGTGATGACGCCGGATGGCCACTTGGCAGCCACGTGTTGGCCCTTCGGGTCAAAACTATAATAGTCTAACTCAGATGCCTAGTTAAATAGAAGACTTAGAGTCCTACCCTAAGTCCCCTAGAATGACCATCCCCCGAACCCTAAAGGATATTCCAAGTAATCTTTAGGATCCTATCCCAGTAGACCTAGACAGGCTCATGTCCTAACCCCACAAAGGAGATGTGTCTCACACATGCCCCCATGACAGAGCTAAGGCATCGTCACTTACCCCTTGAGGAATCACCCTCATTCAAGAGTACAACCCCTTTAGGGCGACAAGGGGTGGCTAACCCTAGGGATTTGAGAAACCAAGTTATACCCTAGACCTAAGGCTAGTGAGGAACTAGTGTGCGCCATTGAAGAACACAAGTGTTTTGTTAAGCAACTCCCTAGGGTTAGGTTTGGATAACCCTAAGTACATGACCTTGCAAGTGCCTCATGAAAAGGCCCCTGCTAACAAGCTTAGGTTGTTCAACCCCTAGATTCCAAGGAGAACACTCCTTTAGCCAAGTGTGTCAATGCACATCTAGCTATTAGACCTAACCTCCCTCGAATCGATGCCCAAGGCTTAACACCCTAGTGTGAGCACAAGCATGCCTGTTTTGTCAGAGTATCCAACTCCTTGGCAACAAACCCATAACACAACCCCAAAGGGCATGCCTAGGCATTGGATCGCGTGAGATAGAGCCTAGTGTCACATCTCTATGTGACACTGCCTTCCACGATGTGGGCTATCATGCCATAGCCCTTGGATTCAAGAGTTGTGCCAATGTGGCTCTTAAATGCCAACTCTAGGAACCCTTAGTGAACCCTCAGGAACTAGGTAACGTGAACCTGTCAAACAAGATCCCATGCCCACATTTGGACAAGGACACATGCACGTTGTAACTAAAGTGGGCATGATACGTGAAAATGGGAATATAAAATAAATTACTAATTAATACTTAAGTTTTAATTATTAATTAATTATTTAATTAATATGTAATTAAGCTTAAATATTAATTAATTAATTAATTAATCTTTCAATAACCTTACTTAGTAAGGAATTTCCTAAACTATCTTAGAATATTCATATTATTTCTAAAAATAGTTTACAATAATGAGAAATACTATCAAACATAATTACAAATGAAATCATTTCCTTATTAACATGTTAATTTATTATAAATACTTTCTTCCTAACCATACAGAGAAATCTCCTCATTTTGTCTAAATCATCACTCTCCGGATTAATCAAATCATTTTGGTCAATATATTGATGTTGTTGCCACCACCTAACACTCTCACGAATGCAATTGGGAGTTGCCATCCTTGTTAAACATAAGATGTAATAAGACCAGGTCTGCATAAAGGCTCATCTAAAAATTGACGTTCCTTAAGAATAATATTATAAAGCACCTGGTGCTATCCTTCATTTTATAAAATTCAA
This sequence comes from Selaginella tamariscina, assembly GCA_003024785.1. Lineage (NCBI taxonomy): Eukaryota > Viridiplantae > Streptophyta > Lycopodiopsida > Selaginellales > Selaginellaceae > Selaginella > Selaginella tamariscina. The sequence goes on from PUQB01000521.1 coordinate 27,656, forward strand.
AATCACGAGAAAGAAAAGCTTCAGGAAATGTATGATACGGTGGATACTGCTCACAAAAATTTTCGAGATTCTTCTTTCTGAGGCACGTATCCAAGTAGTTCACTAGCTCATCCATGATATCGGTATCAGAATATGGATCGAAAGTGATTGGATGAATACAAGCAATGTTTTGGTTGAGCATAGCCTTTTGAGGAGAGTCGTCTACTACTAAGATATGTGCATTCTTCGTTATCCTTAAGCGACTGATCTCCCCATGAGTCCCAATTATTCTTTCATTCTTGAAGAAGTATGGCTTGCTTTCCTTTCTTATATTGTGAAATTCGAGAGGTTTATAACACATTCGCTGGTCAAAAATCCAATCTTTACGAATCACCTCTTCTGCAACACTACAATGTTTCTTAAGCAAATTCAACAGCGGTGTTAAGTTATGAATCTGCATGCATGACCAAATCCCCACAAGCGCACCCATCTCCTTAAGCTTTTTGAAAGAGACGATCCAACCCTGGACGAAAAATAATATCATATCGAAATTTACCATGACAAGGAATGAAATCTCCTTGTTTGATTTCTTTTTTCCTATTCTCGGGCCTTTGTCGATGAAGCAGAACACCATTGACATCCAACAACACAATATGGCCATGAGTAACATGAGATAGCGTTGCCTCTTGAATACTTTGCAAATCACTTGTTTGCTCCCTTTCACATTTATCCGTTGCCACTATCTCGTTGCCTATCCCTTCATCATTTAATTGTACATCATCCTTACAAGATTCAGATATTGCATGCGCTGAAGAAATTGATTTCGGAACTGAAGCCAATAAAAATGATGATGAAAAAACTGAAGTGGCCCCCATGGTAACGATGTTTTGAGCTGCATTATTATCCATTTCCTGCATGAACTCTGTCATTTTGACATGTGGCACAAGAAATTGTCGTTAAACCCCTCTCTTACCTCATTGCCAATGCTGAAAATCCATGTTCTCAATTGTTTCATTACATCTGCAAAATGATAATTAGCTGACCTTAAAATTATCAAGGTATATTATTTACCTTGTTAATGTGTGACCATGTTTGAACTAAAAGCTTCATTAATCCTTGAGAATTATTTTCTGTACAAATATAAACGAATATACAAAATGCCTTATGTTACACTCATTTACAACTATTCGTCACTCTAACAATTCATTAACAATTCTTCTTCGCTATTACCTTCTGAGTGAGGCGAAGAAGTCTAAGCCGCTTGTGAGATGGTTCAAGATCTTCTTCATCTTCTATTGATGTTTCCATGGGTAATGAAGTGTGCAAATGTTCTGTACTCCTCGAGATAACTTCCGGTCTAATATCTGATTGAAGTTCGTCCTCAGACTCCGACATTTGAACCAGATTTCGTCTTCAGAGCTATCGCACTTATCTGGAGGGAACTTTCTCAAATACTCCTTTATGGATTCGTTGGGGTACTCAGTTGAGACCTATCTATCCACTTGTTCAGGTCCTCAAACCATGGTCTTATCCTTTTCAACGGCAAATACACATGTATGCCGAAGGTAACACTCCTTCAAGACAGACCCCCTAGTGCAGTAGTCAAAAACCCACGCATCACTGTGAGGACCCCTGATCAAGTTGACAATGCTCCATGCCGCTTGACTTGTGATGTTTGGATAACGTACATTGCCGAATACGTCACTCTCACCTATCGGTGTATCGGATGGAGGTTCAGGGCCATTGGAGTGCAAACAGATGCCTGGCCAGTCATTTGGAAGTTTGAAACTGTTTGGCGCATTACAAACCCTAGGAATATACTTAAACCCTAAAAGGAATAGAAATATATTAACCCTAATCGAATATTCCTTTTAAGAATATACTTAAACCCTAAAAAGAATAAACTATAGATTCGCCCTAAACGAATATTCTTTCATTATATTATCAGCGTGTGCGTGTGCGTGTGTATCACATACACCCCAAGAATAAATATCATGCAAGGGTTTAACACGTGTATGAAAGTGTTAAAGTTTCACATACAACGATACATATATACACACATAGTATTATAACATAGACATACATACATATTAGTATATATTAATATTAGAGAGACAGAGTACAGGATCATGTATGGTGTGTATGTATGAGAGAAGAGTGAGAGTGTTAACAAATTAAATTCATACACATTGGATATATTAGTACACACATATACATACACACGTGTATACACACAGACATACATACATATTACATGTGTAAATTCAATGTAGGGTTTAGGGTTTAGGGTTAGGATGGATCATGCATGGTGTTTATGTATGAGAGGAGTGAGTGTTATACACAGATATACATTATACATATTACATAATATTGTAACATCAGTACATATTATGGATCATGCATGGTGTGTATGTATGAGAGAAGAGACAGGCTACATATTATGGATCATGATCATGCATGGTGTGTATGTATGAGAGAAGGGATTATGCATGGTGACACTGTGTATGTATGAGAGAAGAGATAGAGTGTTAACAAATGAAAATCGTACACATTGCATATATTATATTAGTACACATATATACATACACACGTGTATACACACAGACATACATATATATTACATGTGTAAATTCAATGTGTTACATACACACACACTGAGTACATATAGATCATACATGCGTTGAACATGATGTTTTTCAATAAAGAAGCAACATATAATTTCTCAAGTTTGGTTTAGGGCAATGTGCATGTGTGTGCATATGTGTCTCTGTAAGTGCTTCTAATGCGTGTGCACATGTATATATAAATTTATGATTGTGTTTATATATAATATGTGCAAAACAAACATCGAATAATTAAGAAAATAATATTAATATACACACTATGAACATATTTTAAATTATACATAATAATATATGATTTTATCTAATATATAGCCATATATAGTTTTAATAATATATATTAATTTAAATTGATAATAAGGTTTAACACTAGAATATTCTTGAAATAATAACAAATTAATTGAGAAAATCCCATTAATATATACAAATGTAGAATAATTACTGAGATAATTAAGAATAAGACTAATTTAATTATGATAATTGTTTAATATTGGAATATTCTTTGAATATTAAGAAAATAAAAAGAATATCCCATTAATAGTAGGAAATGTAAATTAATTACTCGAGTAATTAAGAAAATAATAATAATAAACAGACTATGAATATATTTTAAATGATACATAATAATATATCAATTTATTTATTGTATTATGTATATATATATATAATATAAACTTAATAATATATACTTGAATATTAAGAATGTAGAATAATTACAAAAATTTCGTAATATTAAACAGCTTGAAGCACTTGAATGACATTAAATGCAATTTTAAAACACTCATTGGAATTGGAGAGTATATATGTCAGACTGTCGGTTATTTGTTTCAACTCATCTTAAATTTTCTTTTCTGTTATTTCAAAAATTTCGAATTTCTGACATAAGTATTATCAGTCTGACATGTAAATTTGAAAATACATTTAATTTCCCACTCAAATTCAGATCTGGTTCTTTCTCCGGCAAGGGTTTCTTCATTTTCACTCTTCAGATTTTCTTTTTTCTTCTTAGTGATCAGCTCAGGAGCGACATTAAATTGGGTGCGCTATTGTTTATAGGAAAGCACGGCGCCTTCAGTGCTGTTTACAAGTAAGTATTATAAACAAATTTAGATATATTTATAAAGATTCACTCTCTTACATTCTCTCTTAAATTTTAGAATTTAGGGATTTAGGAATGCATTAGGATTACAATATATTCTGTTAGGGATTTATCCCGTTTAAATATACTTTTAACTTAGTATTCTCGGTTAGCCGGGGCGGCGGGATTAATCCGGCCATTTTTTTTTCGCCTCTTTGAAGAGGTGGGATTAATCCCGCCACCATCTCTTTCATAGCTATGGCAGAATTAGTTCGGGCAATGCTTCTCCGCCTCTTAAAAAGAGCGGCGAGATTAATCCCGCCGATAACTCTCTCAACTGATAATGATTTACTTGAATTTATTAGAAAGAGTTGTCGGCGGGATTAATCTCGCCAACCATTTTAGGAGGCAGAGAAGGGGTGGCGGGATTAATCTCACTACTTCCCTGTTTTAAATATTTGTGGGCAGAATTCATCCCGAATCTCTTTGAAATCATAGTTTCGGAGAGAGTTGTGGGCGGGATTAATCCCGCCGCTTATTCCCCGTCGTCAGAGTTGTGGGCGGGATTAATCCCGCCGCCTATTCTCCGTCGTCAGTGTTGTGGGCGGGATTAATCCCGCCCCCTCTTCCTCGTCGGAGGAATTTGGCGGGATTAATCCCGCCGACTCTCAGGAGGAAGATGCGGCGGGATTAATCCCGCCGGTACTTCCTAGAGGGAGCCCGCGGCGGGATTAATCCCGCCGCTACTCCTCGTCGGAGGGAGCCCGCGGCGGGATTAATCCCGCCGCTACTTCCTCGTCGAGGGAGTCTGCGGCGGGATTAATCCCGCCGTACTTCTCGTCTGAGGGAGCCCGCGGCGGGATTAATCCGCCTCTCTCCGACGGGGTAGAGTCGGCGGCGGGATTAATCCCGCCGACTCTCTCCGATGGGGTAGAGTCGGCGGATTAATCCCGCCGACTCACTCTGAAGGGGTAGAGTCTGCGGCGGGATTAATCCCGCCCATCAGTTATATTAATAAAGCATGAGATATTTTTTATATATAATTATGTATTATTGCACATGCATATTATTAAGCAACTGCAGTTATGATTTCTTAAAATATTGCATAAACAGATATCATAAATAACACAATTTTTATGTGCAGGACAATATGTATAATACTGGAGATAAAGTATGTCTTCTTCGGAACAACGAGATAGTTGGCACTGGAACTGTGGAAGTTCGAGATGATAATGCATCATGTCACAATATTGCCCAAGGATCTTGTGTGTACGTATGGGTGAACACCATTTTCAAGCATGTTGAGGTTCCTGGAATGGAATTTGAGGAGGGTTCTCCTGTATTGTGGAATTTGGATGAAGTCAAGGCTGACACAGAATATACAGAGTCACAAACAAACAGTAGCACGAGTTTTCCAGATGATGGCTTGCCTGCTGTGATGGATGAGGTGATTCTCTTTCTTCATGAGATTGAGGTTGGGAGAGGCATCATCACAGCTATAAATCCAATGGAAGCAGTGTCAGAAGAGAAACTAGGGTCCGACTTCGTGGGTGTAGTTGTGACAGAGGTTTCACCTAATGGCACTTTGCATCCTGGATCCCTCGTGAGGTGGCGAACATCTGAATTAAGACGGCAAGATGGTTCAACATATTCTGGGTTGGATTTCAATAATAACAACCCGGAAGAACAACTCATATTTGAAGAGGTTCCTTGCATTGGTCCTATTAAAGAAAAAGGCGATTCATGGGTTGCAGATCTTCCCCTACATGTTTCAGCAAGAGGATGAAGATGGATCCTACATCTTCCGAAAGTGTTACGAGCATTTCCACGATTGACTGCTGCAAGAAGAAGTGTTGTCAGATGGCAGACCGGAATGAAATTACCCAATGTAGACATGTCTTTCGTACGCTCACCCAAAAGCAAAGGCATGAGTTTGTATATGCTGCACTAACTGGGTGTATTGATGGAATGGCTTCGGACACAGGTTATCAGAGTACATCCATGGTATTTAATAAGGTGGCCATCTGCTTCAAAGCTTGGTAATATATGGGATCCCAAAGACCACGTTCTACCGTCGGAGGGATGAGTGGTTAGATGGAGCGCGAACCTCAGTACATGGGAACACTGGCTTGGTCAAAACCCGCTCTCACATTATGGCAGCCATAGAGATACTCAAGGCTTTTGTGGAAGCAAATGCAGACAGGATGCCTCACAAATGCCGAACCACAAATGCAGGGGTCAGGGAAAATCTCAAGGTTTTGCCTTCGATCTACACTCAATTGAAGCTGTGTGAACATGTGAACAAGTGCCTCAGCTTGATGGGGCTGCAAGCAATCTGCACTGGTACCTTCAACAACATATGGAATACTCATTTTAAGGATGTGGAGATTGCAAAACACTCTAGCTTTTCCAAGTGTGACACTTGTACATCATTGAAGGCTGCAGAGGCTTGTGCAAAAACCTTGGTGGAGATCACTGCCATTCAAAAGAAGATGGAGGCCCACATGATTGCAACAAACTTGCCGGTCTCAGTACTATGCACACCGCATGCTTTCTGTGTCACACCCATCAGAGTACCTGTGCTTGATCCATGACAAGATGGATCATTCAAAGACCAGCATTCCAAAGCTCGTTGCAACACCAAAGTGCCTTGGAAATGTCATGAAACTTCCGATTTCATTGACAGGTGTGCTAACACATGGACACGGTTGTGAATCATATGGACACTTTTCACTTCCACATTGGTCTAGCGACTCCAATTTCACTATTGGGTCGTTGGCCATGTGTTTCAGAAACCTTGAAGCCCACTCACAGACAAGTCCTATCGGTGATCTCAAAGTGAAGAAACAACACCTTCAACCTTTACATAATGCTCTCATGAACACGTCTGCACTTGAGGCTACTTGGGAATATGAGAGGCATTGTCAGCAACCTGCACAAAAAACAGATGGCCCTGTTGAGAGTTCAGGTTCAGTGGAGGGATCTAGCTCAAATAGTGTACATGTGTCCTCAACATCAAATAAGCTTCCTCGTCATTTGCTTTTACAGATGGATAATTGTGCAGGCGAGAACAAAAATAGGTAAATCATTTTACTTAAGGGTTTCTCAAGCTCATACTTACTTTTATTTTCTAGATATGTGCTAGCATACTTGTCAATGCTTGTTGCCAAAGGTGTGTTTGAAACAATCACGCTCAGTTTTCTTATGGTTGGTCACACTCATTGATGCGTTCTTCAGCAAGGTCTCCAACTCTACAAAAAGGACAAGTGCACTTACCTTACCGCATATGATGAATCTTTTTGAAAATTGCATCTCCAAAAAAAGTTGTGCTTTGCTTGTGACTGAGGTGCCAGACTTCAAAAAATTTCTCAAGGAGTATATAAAAGAGGGGAGTGATTCTTTAGTTGGTCACCTTGTGCCGCTACAATTCTTTTTCTCCATACGAGATGGTATACCTATTATGCAGTACAAGTTACGGCCATCAGAGCAGGAGTGGTTACCGAAAGAGGGGTTAATGCTCTTCAAAAGTGGAGAGAATGGAAAGCCACTTCTCCCAGAAGGACAACCAGACCCTATTCCATTGAGTGCCCAGCTCAAGGAACAAGAGGTTATTATTGATGGCATCAAAAAATATGTGGCATGGGTTCAAAAATCGATGCCAAAGAATTCTGATAAGGCAACTGGTTACTCAGAACTATATAAGCATGTGGTTGACTATTGGGAGACTGTTGTTCGAGAGTTGGAAGGGCCTACTGTCACAAGTACAGAATTGCAACACCCTTTTTGGCCTAAAACAAGGTGGCGAGAGGAGATTGAAATGACATCACTGAGCACAGACGACATAGAAGCCAGTAGTGATGTGGAAGTGCAAACCCCACACTTTGTTGGACAAAGGAACCAAAAACCTAAAGCATACTTTGATTGCTGCCAGGATCTTCAAAAACTAATGATGGTTCTCATTACTCCAGATGCGTCATATAATCAGCCTATTTGGATGGGTCAAATTATCGACACACCTGAAGTAATCACAAAAAATAGTATTGTTAAGGTTCAAACCACAAAAAAGGCGACACGAGAAGGAGAGCGAAAGATATAATGGATGCCTAGAGAAAACATGGTCTCCCAATCAAAAAGACCCAGCATGTTTTATAAATGTTAAATCCATTCGATATGGGTGGATGTCAAGAAGCGTTGATAAAGTCACGATTAACAAAACTGCAAGGGAATGTATGTTTTCTGAAGCTTAAAGCAATTACAAAATTATAAAATATCATATATTTAATATTCATAATTATTATAAACTCTTTAATAATAGTACCAAATTGTTTACTTAACTATATAAATTTAAAAAATGATATGGAAGATTGACTATATTATTATAGGTTTATATATATTTATTATTACTATAAATTTTTAATTAATATTATATTTAAATATTAATATTTTAATAACAACATCAATATTTATATAATGTACCTCTTATGCTCTTCCTTAATTGTTATATTAGGCAATATATTATATAATTTAATACCTTTATTTATAATGTTTAATTTTTGTTCAATGAATGCTATAATTTATTAAAGGGTAGAATACAAAATAGAATATTCTAAAGAATATTCTATTTTCAAACATATATTCTAAAGAATATTCCTTTAATATTAGAAAATGCTAATTAAATAGCTAAAATTGCTAATTATTAGGAAATGGGACTATAGCCATGCCCATTTTTTACAACTTGCATATTAGTTTTTTGAAGATCCTGGCAGCAATCAAAGTATGCTTTAGGTTTTTGGTTCCTTTGTCCAACAAAGTGTGGGGTTTGCACTTCCACATCACTACTGGCTTCTATATCGTCTGTGCTCAGTGATGTCATTTCAATCTCCTCTCGCCACCTTGTTTTAGGCCAAAAAGGGTGTTGCAATTCTGTACTTGTGACAGTAGGCCCTTCCAACTCTCGAACAACAGTCTCCCAATAGTCAACCACATGCTTATATAGTTCTGAGTAACCAGTTGCCTTATCAGAATTCTTTGGCATCGATTTTTGAACCCATGCCACATATTTTTTGATGCCATCAATAATAACCTCTTGTTCCTTGAGCTGGGCACTCAATGGAATAGGGTCTGGTTGTCCTTCTGGGAGAAGTGGCTTTCCATTCTCTCCACTTTTGAAGAGCATTAACCCCTCTTTCGGTAACCACTCCTGCTCTGATGGCCGTAACTTGTACTGCATAATAGGTATACCATCTCGTATGGAGAAAAAGAATTGTAGCGGCACAAGGTGACCAACTAAAGAATCACTCCCCTCTTTTATATACTCCTTGAGAAATTTTTTGAAGTCTGGCACCTCAGTCACAAGCAAAGCACAACTTTTTTTGGAGATGCAATTTTCAAAAAGATTCATCATATGCGGTAAGGTAAGTGCACTTGTCCTTTTTGTAGAGTTGGAGACCTTGCTGAAGAACGCATCAATATCCAACCATAAGAAAACTGAGCGTGATTGTTTCAAACACACCTTTGGCAACAAGCATTGACAAGTATGCTAGCACATATCTAGAAAATAAAAGTAAGTATGAGCTTGAGAAACCCTTAAGTAAAATGATTTACCTATTTTTGTTCTCGCCTGCACAATTATCCATCTGTAAAAGCAAATGACGAGGAAGCTTATTTGATGTTGAGGACACATGTACACTATTTGAGCTAGATCCCTCCACTGAACCTGAACTCTCAACAGGCCATCTGTTTTTTGTGCAGGTTGCTGACAATGCCTCTCATATTCCCAAGTAGCCTCAAGTGCAGACGTGTTCATGAGAGCATTATGTAAAGGTTGAAGGTGTTGTTTCTTCACTTTGAGATCACTGATAGGACTTGTCTGTGAGTGGGCTTCAAGGTTTCTGAAACACATGGCCAACGACCCAATAGTGAAATTGGAGTCGCTAGACCAATGTGGAAGTGAAAAGTGTCCATATGATCACAACCGTGTCCATGTGTTAGCACACCTGTCAATGAAATCGGAAGTTTCATGACATTTCCAAGGCACTTTGGTGTTGCAACGAGCTTTGGAATGCTGGTCTTTGAATGATCCATCTTGTCATGGATCAAGCACAGGTACTCTGATGGGTGACACAGAAAGCATGCGGTGTGCATAGTACTGAGACCGGCAAGTTTGTTGCAATCATGTGGGCCTCCATCTTCTTTTGAATGGCAGTGATCTCCACCAAGGTTTTTGCACAAGCCTCTGCAGCCTTCAATGATGTACAAGTGTCACACTTGGAAAAGCTAGAGTGTTTTGCAATCTCCACATCCTTAAAATGAGTATTCCATATGTTGTTGAAGGTACCAGTGCAGATTGCTTGCAGCCCCATCAAGCTGAGGCACTTGTTCACATGTTCACACAGCTTCAATTGAGTGTAGATCGAAGGCAAAACCTTGAGATTTTCCCTGACCCCTGCATTTGTGGTTCGGCATTTGTGAGGCATCCTGTCTGCATTTGCTTCCACAAAAGCCTTGAGTATCTCTATGGCTGCCATAATGTGAGAGCGGGTTTTGACCAAGCCAGTGTTCCCATGTACTGAGGTTCGCGCTCCATCTAACCACTCATCGGGTCTTTGGGATCCCATATATACTGTACCAAGCTTTGAAGCAGATGGCCACCTTATTAAATAGGATGTACTCTGATAACCTGTGTCCGAAGCCATTCCATCAATACACCCAGTTAGTGCAGCATATACAAACTCATGCCTTTGCTTTTGGGTGAGCGTACGAAAGACATGTCTACATTGGGTAATTTCATTCCGGTCTGCCATCTGACAACACTTCTTCTTGCAGCAGTCAATCGTGGAAATGCTCGTAACACTTTCGGAAGATGTAGGATCCATCTTCACCCTCTTGCTGAAACATGCAGGGGAAGATCTGCAACCCATGAATCGCCTTTTTCTTATAATAGGACCAATGCAAGGAACCTCTTCAAATATGAGTTGTTCTTCCGGGTTGTTATTATTGAAATCCAACCCAGAATATGTTGAACCATCTTGCCGTCTTAATTCAGATGTTCGCCACCTCACGAGGGATCCAGGATGCAAAGTGCCATTAGGTGAAACCTCTGTCACAACTACACCCACGAAGTCGGACCCTAGTTTCTCTTCTGACACTGCTTCCATTGGATTTATAGCTGTGATGATGCCTCTCCCAACCTCAATCTCATGAAGAAAGAGAATCACCTCATCCATCACAGCAGGCAAGCCATCATCTGGAAAACTCGTGCTACTGTTTGTTTGTGACTCTGTATATTCTGTGTCAGCCTTGACTTCATCCAAATTCCACAATACAGGAGAACCCTCCTCAAATTCCATTCCAGGAACCTCAACATGCTTGAAAATGGTGTTCACCCATACGTACACACAAGATCCTTGGGCAATATTGTGACATGATGCATTATCATCTCGAACTTCCACAGTTCCAGTGCCAACTATCTCGTTGTTCCGAAGAAGACATACTTTATCTCCAGTATTATACATATTGTCCTGCACATAAATAATTGTGTTATTTATGATATCTGTTTATGCAATATTTTAAGAAATCATAACTGCGTTGCTTAATAATATGCATGTGCAATAATACATAATTATATAAAATAATATCTCATGCTTTATTAATATAACTGATGGGCGGGATTAATCCCGCCGCAGACTCTACCCCTTCAGAGTGAGTCGGCGGGATTAATCCCGCCGTCGACTCTACCCCATCGGAGAGAGTCGGCGGGATTAATCCCGCCGCCGATCCTCGTCGGAGAGAGGCGGCGGGATTAATCCCGCCGCGGGCTCCCTCCGACGAGAAGTAGCGGCGGGATTAATCCCGCCGCGGGCTCCCTCCGACGAGGAAGTACCGGCGGGATTAATCCCGCCGCCGGATCTTCCTCGTGAGAGTCGGCGGGATTAATCCGCCGCAAATTCCTCCACGAGGAAGAGGGGGCGGGATTAATCCCGCCCACACACTGACGACGGAGAATAGGCGGCGGGATTAATCCCGCCCACAACTCTGACGACGGGGAATAAGCGGCGGGATTAATCCCGCCACAACTCTCTCCGAAACTATGATTTCAAAGAGATTCGGGATGAATTCTGCCCACAAATATTTAAAACAGGGAAGTATGGCGAGATTAATCCCGCCACCCCTTCTCTGCCTCCTAAAATGGTTGGCGAGATTAATCCCGCCGACAACTCTTTCTAATAAATTCAAGTAAATCATTATCAGTTGAGAGAGTTATCGGGGATTAATCTCGCCGCTCTTTTTAAGAGGCGGAGAAGCATTGCCCGAACTAATTCTGCCATAGCTATGAAAGAGATGGTGGCGGGATTAATCCCGCCACCTCTTCAAAGAGGCGAAAAAAAATGGCCGGATTAATCCCGCGCCCCGGCTAACCGAGAATATTAAGTTAAAAGTATATTTAAACGGGATAAATCCCTAACAGAATATATTGTAATCCTAATGCATTCCTAAATCCCTAAATTCTAAAATTTAAGAGAGAATGTAAGAGAGTGAATCTTTATAAATATATCTAAATTTGTTTATAATACTTACTTGTAAACAGCACTGAAGGCGCCGTGCTTTCCTATAAACAATAGCACCCAATTTAATGTCGCTCCTGAGCTGATCACTAAGAAGAAAAAAGAAAATCTGAAGAGTGAAAAAAAAGAAATGAAGAAACCCTTGCCGGAGAAAGAACCAGATCTGAATTTGAGTGGGAAATTAAATGTATTTTCAAATTTACATGTCAGACTGATAATACTTATGTCAGAAATTCAAATTTTTGAAATAACAGAAAAGAAAATTTAAGATGAGTTGAAACAAATAACCGACAGTCTGACATATATACTCTCCAATTCCAATGAGTGTTTTAAAATTGCATTTAATGTTATTCAAGTGCTTCAAGCTGTTTAATATTACGAAATTTTTGTAATTATTCTACATTCTTAATATTCAAGTATATATTATTAGTTTATATTATATTATATATATATATATATATAATATATATATATATATACACTAATAAATAAATAAATTGATATATTATTATGTATCATTTAAAATATATTCATAGTCTGTTTATTATTATTATTTTCTTAATTACTCGAGTAATTAATTTACATTTCCTACTATTAATGGGATATTCTTTATTATTTTCTTAATATTGAAAGAATATTCCAATATTAAACCTGATTATCATAATTAAATTAGTCTTATTTTAATTATCTCAGTAATTATTCTACATTTGTATATATTAATGGGATTTTCTCAATTAATTTGTTATTATTTCAAGAATATTTAGTGTTAAACCTTATTATCAATATTAAATTAATATATATTATTAAAACTATATATGGCTATATATTAGATAAAATCATATATTATTATGTATAATTTAAAATATGTTCATAGTGTGTATATTAATATTATTTTCTTAATTATTCGATGTTTGTTTTGCACATATTATATATAAACACAATCATAAATTTATATATACATGTGCACACGCATTAGAAGCACTTACAGAGACACATATGCACACACATGCACATTGCCCTAAACCAAACTTGAGAAATTATATGTTCTTCTTTATTGAAAAACATCATGTTCAACGCATGTATGATCTATATGTACTCAGTGTGTGTGTATGTAACACATTGAATTTACACATGTAATATATATGTATGTTGTGTGTATACACGTGTATGTATATATGTGTACTAATATATGCAATGTGTACGATTTTCATTTGTTAACACTCTATCTCTTCTCTCATACATACACAGTGTCACCATGCATAATCCCTTCTCTCATACATACACACCATGCATGATCATGATCCATAATATGTAGCCTGTCTCTTCTCTCATACATACACACATGCATGATCCATAATATATGATGTTACAATATTATGTAATATGTATAATGTATATCTGTGTATAACACTCACTCCTCTCATACATAAACACCATGCATGATCCATCTAACCTAAACCCTAAACCCTAAACCCTACATTGAATTTACACATGTAATATGTATGTATGTCTGTGTGTATACACGTGTGTATGTATATGTGTGTACTAATATATCCACATGTGTATGAATTTAATTTGTTAACACTCTTCTCTCTCTCATACATACACACCATGCATGATCCATAATATGTATTGTCACTCTTCTCTCATACATACACACCATACATGATCCTGTACTCTTCTCTCTAATATTAATATGTACTAATATGTATGTATTCTGTGTATAATATTATGTGTGTATATAGTTATCGCTGCACGTGAAACTTTAATACTCTCATGACATACACGTGTTAACCCTTGCATGATATTTATCTTGGGGTGTATGTGATACACCCATGCACACGCACACGCTGATAATATAATGAAAGAATATTCGTTTAGGGCGAATCTATAGTTTATTCTTTTTAGGGTTTAAGTATATTCTTAGAAGTATATTTGATTAGGGTTAATTATATTCTATTTCTTTTAGGGTTAAGTATATTCCTAGGGTTTGTAATGCGCCACACAATTTCAAAATTCCAAATGAACTGGCCAGGCATCTGTTTGCACTCCAACGGCCTGAACCTCCATTCGATACACCGATAACTGAGAGTGACGTATTCGGCAATGTACGTTATCCAAACATCACAAATCAAAGCGGCACGGAGCATCGTCAACTTGATCAGGGTCCTCACAATGATGCGTGGGTTTGACTACTACACTAGGGGTCGTCTTGAAGGAGTGTTACCTTCGGGATACATGTGTATTTGCCGTTGAAAAGGATAAGACCATGGTTGAGGACCTGAACAATGGATCGATAGGTTCTCAACTGACTACCCCAACGAATCCATAAAGGAGTATTTGAGAAAGTTCCTTCCCGATAAATGCGATAGCTCTTGAAGACGAATCTGGTTCAATGTTGGAGTCTGAGGACGAACTTCAATCAAATATTAGACCGGAAGTTATCTCGAGGAGTAAGAACATTCGCACACTCCATTACCCATGGAAACATTAATAGAAGATACAGAGATCATGAACCATCTCACAAGCGGCTTAGACCTTCTTCGCCTCACTCAGAAGGTATAGCGAAGAAAGAATTTGTTAATGAGTTCTTAGAGTGATGAATAGTTGTAAATGAGAATAACATAAGGCATTTTATAATATTTCGTTTATATTTGTACAGAAAATAAATTCTCAAGGATTAATGAAGCTTTTAGTTCAAACATGGGTCACACATTAACAAGGTAAATAATATACCTTGATAATTTTAAGGTCAGCTAATTATCATTTCGCAGATGTAATGAAACAATTGAGAACATGGATTTTCAGTATTGGCATGAGGTAAGAGAGGGGTTTGGCGACAATTTTTTGTGCCACATGTCAGAATGACAGAGTTCATGTAGGAAATGGATAATATGCAGCTCAAAACATCGTTACCATGGGGCCACTTCAGTTTTTTCATCATCATTTTTATTGGCTTCAGTTCCGAAATCAATTTCTTCAAGCGCATGCAATATCTGAATCTTGTAAGATGATGTACAATTAAATGATGAAGGGATAGGCAACGAGATAGTGTCAATGGATAAATGTGAAAGGGAGCAAACAAGTGATTTGCAAAGTATTCAGAGGCAATGCTATCCCATGTTATCATGGCCATATTATGTTGTTGGATGTCAATGGTGTTCTGCTTCATCAACAAAGGCCCGAGGATAGAAAAAAGAATCAAACAAGGAGATTTCATTCCTTGTCATGGTAAATTTTGATATAATATTATTTTTCGTCCAGGGTTGGATCGTCTCTTTTAAAAGCTTAAGGAGATGGGTGCACTTATGGGGATTTGGTCATGCATGCAGATTCATAACTTAACACCGATGTGAATTTGCTTAAGAAACATTGCAGTGTTGCAGAAGAGGTGATTCGTAAAGATTGGATTTTTGACCAGCAATATGTTTAAACCTCTCGAATTTCACAATATAAGAAGGAAAGCAAGTCATACTTCTGCAAGAATGAAAGATTAATTGGGCTTCATGGGGAGATCAGTCGCTTAAGGATAATAAAGAATGCACATATCTTAGTAGTAGACGACTCTCCTTAGAAGGCTATGCTCAACCAAACATTGCTTGTATTCATTCAATCACTTTCAATCCATATTCTGATACTGATATTATGGATGAGCTAGTGAATTACTTGGATACGTGCCTCAGAAAGAAGAATCTCAAAAAATTTTTATGAGCAGTATTCACCGTATCAACATTTCCTGAAGCTTTCTTTCTCGTGATTTTGAATTTTATAAAATGAAGGATAGCAACCGGGCGCTTTATAATATTATTCTTAAGGAACGTCATTCTTTAGATGAGCCTTTATGCAGACCTGGTCTTATTACATCTTATGTATTAACAAGGATGGCAACTCCCAATTGCATTCGTGAGAGTGTTAGGTGGTGGTGGCAACAACATCAAGATATTGACCAAAATGATTTGATTAATCCGGAGAGTGATGATTTAAATAAAATGAGGAGAGATTTCTCTGTATGGTTAGGAAGAAAGTATTTATAAATAAATTACATGTTGATAAGAAAATAACATGTTGAATATTCTAAGATAGTTTAGGAATATTCCTTACTAAGTAAGGTTATTGAAGGATTAATTAATTAATTAATTAATATTTAAGGCTTAATTACATATTAATTAAATGATTAATTAATAATTAAAACTTAAGTATTAATTAGTAATTATTTATATTCTCATTTTCACGTATCATGCCCACTTTAGTTACAATGTGCATAGAGTATGAAGTTGAAGATCTCCATTTTGCTTATGAAACTAAGTAAGGAAACTTGTTAAGTTCTATAGTTTGTATTGAAGAACATTAATTAGCCAGAAACAATCAAATATATGATGGAGGTTGGGTTCTTAGAGAGTCAATATTCAATAGAATTTGAGGTTCAATAATAGTTGAATTAGTTTCTTGACTCTGCATTGTTGTCAAACACTAATCATTCAAATTAGTGGAGATATTATATACTTTCATATAACTTTGTGGGAAATGTTTACATAATTTTTGAAAGTTAAAAAATAGATATAATATTACAAATGTGTAGTAGTACAAATTTAGTGTTAGGCACCAATATGTACAAAAAAACCCTCACAAGACCACCCAACTCCCTGAGCTGTCCCTAGTCTCCACATGTTGCTCTCCAAAAAGGTTTAATATTAGAGTGCCTCCCTTAATCCTCCCATATCCCTTTATACACTAGATCTATATTCTTTTTGGATTCTTTTATATTTACGTAATAGCCTTTAAGGAATATTCTAGCTTATGGAATACTATTTAAATTTGTTATATGGGTCATAACCATCCTCCCCATTAGCAAGTCCTTGTCCTCAAGGGTAGTATAACTTACTCAACTGGTCCCATTTTAGCCTTGTACATCCACAAAGAATTTACCCAAGACTCGTTCCTTGTGAGTACTTTTTTAATTGTCTAACATGAAACATTGGGTGCACTCTCACTCCTTCTGGTACGTAGTTGATATGCCACCTTATCAATACGCTCCAAAATCTCATACCTAAGAGACAACTTATGATTGTGTCCCTTTCATAAGGCCACAATAGTTGTTCCACCTTACATGTGTGACAAATATCACTCAGAGATATACATAATCTCCGACCTAAAACTCTTGAAAGCTTATGTGCTCATTAGCAAACTTAATAGCTTAACTCTAAACTGCTTTTAAATTTTTCTTGCACAAATTTTCAATGTTCTTAAGCTCAACACTAAGATCATTCATATTGCCCTAGGCTTCTTACTTGTTACCCCAATTCAAAACTGTCTTGAGATGCTATCCAAACATAACATAGTATGGACTCATCCAATCCAGTTGTTATTACATGCAAACTCGAGTAATGGAATATACTATTCCATTGGCCTTCCTTCTAATTAATAATAACTTAGCATATCTTCCAGAATTTGGTTCACCATCTTTGTTTGCCCATCTATTTTAGGATGATCTCCGTTGCATAACTTAAGCATGCATCACTTCAATATCATTTGAAAATCCGTGATAGGAAATACATGTTGCAATACATCGTAGCCAGCTATGAATGCATTCAATTCTTCCCTAGGTAACTAACTTGACAAACTTTGTCAACCTGTCCAATGACCATACATGTCCT
The DNA here is from genome assembly GCA_003024785.1 of Selaginella tamariscina. Taxonomy (NCBI): domain Eukaryota; kingdom Viridiplantae; phylum Streptophyta; class Lycopodiopsida; order Selaginellales; family Selaginellaceae; genus Selaginella; species Selaginella tamariscina. Next base: position 45,552 of record PUQB01000521.1, read on the forward strand.
ATATGTCCTTGGCAAATGGGTGACGAAGTCCATAGAGATATTGCCTCCAATACAATTTGTTAGGCACCAATATATACAAACTAAAAAACCTCACAAGATCACTTAGGTCATAGTTTTTACTATCACTCGACCCTTTATTTTGAAGGTTGAAATGTTGTTACCTAAAGTTGTGCGATGAACTCTAGATGTAAAGGACAGGCACACTTAGTGCATTCTTGGGTATCTGATGATGGTCCAACTAGGTGTCATTAGGTATTACATGAAACTCTAAGAAGCTAGAACTTACTTTTTTAAAAACTCTTCCTCAAGGGACACCCTAAAAAACTTGCCTTAACCCACGCCTTATACTTCCCCCATGGGGTTAGGTTTAGGGTTAAAGTTAGGTCATCTAATTAGGGTTGGCATTTCGTGCCAGCCCACTTACTCAATTAGGAAATCATGGGGGAGGCTCCATATGATAAATAAGGATAAGGTAGAGTATATGTAATGAAGAGTTCATGGGTTTAAAAGAGAGCTCATTATTCTCCTGCTGGTGCAAGCTAAAGCTTATGTCATCAATTCACAACTCTCCGTTGTGTTGCCCTAACTTCCACATGACAAGGGACCCTTATCTTTGGCAAGATTTCACTCTTGTGATTGGGTACATCGTGCCCAAGGAGTTAGCCAATTCTTTAGTCTGTTTACCCCGCTCGCAAACATGGAAAGGATTGCTCGAGTTCATGTTTTGTAAGGATAATGGTTGAGGCCTTTCTTTGGCTGCCTCACACACCTATCTAGGAATAATATACTTGTAGCTCAGCTAACCACACATCTTAACTCATGAGGTGAGCTTTGATTGTGGACTTGGCCAATTGGGGGTATGAATTCCTAAGTGACGGGTTCCTAACACAGGCTTTAACTAGATATTGTGGGGGTTTCCTTAGAGGCATTCTAGGGTTAACATTTGGCAACTTGCCTTTGTGGCACCATATAAAAACTCTAACAATTGGTTGAGAAAAGTTCTTTGCGGTTAGTAGGATTATCTAAACTTATAGGGTGTTTTAGTGTTTAGACTCTAAATTCTTAATTTACTCTATACTTTCGGTTGACATATCTATATTGTTCACAAAGAGTTTAATGTTGTGAGTTATCAATCTTTTAATAACACTTACTTAGCAAGACGACATGAAATTTTAGATATGTTTGAAAGTCTTGTGTTGGTTTAAGCTGAAGTGTGTGGGTGTTTCAAAGTTCATATGAAGAACATTCCAAAGCATATTCTCTATGTTGAAAACTAGGGTTCAATAACATAACCAAGAGAAAGCAACTAGAGCCTGAGGTAAGAGGACTGTCATAAAGGCTCGAAATGAGGAGATGGATGAGCTAACCTAGGTCAACTCTCTAGGGTTAGACAACAACATGGCTGGTGGTAAATAATGATGGATGCCCTCAAACAAACTTTGAAGGAATGTTTTAAGGGTTGAACAATCAATTGGTAATATTGATGATTGGATTTTAATGGTTACCACAATACCAAACGTTTCGCAATCAGACACACAAAAGAAGAAAAAACATGATTTAAAATCAAGTTCTTCTAGATCAGACTTTTCAATGGATGAAGATAGTGTGTGGTCCCAATAAGTTCAAGTATGTCAAACCTTCAGATTTTGTGAGTTCAAAGACTACAAAGTTCTGGATGATTGGTTATATGATATGAAAAGTTATTTCGTGGTTGCTTTTGTGAAAAAAGTGTGTGCCAAGTAGGAGAAGCTAAAACTTGGTGGCGGATTGTTGAAGATGAATGTGGATATTGAAACAACTAAAAACATATGAAAAGAAAGATCAAAAAGTAGTATATGCTAGAAAGACATCCTAAAGTACAAGCCAACAAGCTATTAAAAATGTTAGAAGGTAACTCAAAAGGTTGCTTATGGCATATCATTAAAAGATTTGTACAATATAGGCGAGGAACCAAAACCTAAATTGCAGATGTCATAGCTTTTACTATGGGGGGGGGGGGGGGGGGGGGGGGGTCCATCACATAAATAAGGTAAAGTTTGTAGCAAGAGAGCTCTGGGTTTATGACTAACTTCCAGATAATAGGGGCACGTCCCACTTATGGGGTAGCTTAATCTTAACGTTAGCGAATCTATGCCTGGGAGGTCTTGTCAGAATATGCAGGTTCTAAGGGTTATAGGTTGTCCACATCAAAAGCTAAGAGCAACACTCACAACTAAGTAGGGCATGTTCGTGTCCTTGTCTAAATTGTGGTCATGGGTTCTTAATTGATAAGGTTTCCTTATCGAGTTCCTGAGGGATAACAAATGGGTTCTAAAGTTGGCATTGAGAGCCACATTCGTGGCACTTGGTGCAACTCTTGAATCCAAGGGGCTATGGCATAATAACACATATCTGGGAAACAATGTCACATCTTCATGTGACATTAGGTTAAACGGCACACAATACAACGCCTAAGGCATGCCTTTTGGGGTTGTGTTATGGGTTTGTCGCTAAGGGGTTAGATACTTTAATAAACATGCATGCTTGTGCTTGCATTAGGGTGCTAAGCCTTGGGTGTGCTTTAGCACACTTGGCTAGGGAAGTGTTCTCCTTAGAATCTAGGGGTTGAACAACTTAGCTTGTTAGGGTTATCCATGTACTTAGGGTTATCCAAGCCCAGCCTTAAAGCGCACACTCACGCCCTCACTAAGTATTAGCCCTAGGTCTAGGGTATGACCTGGCCACTCAAACCCTTAGGGGTTAGTTGTGATTCAGGGCACCCCTTGACACCCTAAAGGGGTTGTACTCCCAGATGAGGATGATTCCTTAAGGGGTAAGTGATGATGCCTTAGCTCTATCACAGGGGTATGTGTGAGACACATCTCATTGTGGGGTTAGGACATGAGCATGTCTAGGTCTACTGAGATAGGATCCTAAAATCTACTCATGATATCCTCTAGGGTTCAGGGAATGGTCATTCGAGGGGACTTAGGATGGGACTCTAAGTCTTCTATTTAACTAGGCATCTGAGTCAAACTCTTGGGTCATCTTGAAAAATTTAATGGTGCTCACACGTGATGATGACACCAGATGGTCACTATGCAGGCACGTGTTGCCACGTGTTGGCCCTTTGGGTTAAAACTCTAACGGTGGAGTTATTCTCTAACATCTAGGTTTAGAAGGTTTGATAAACAACCAAATCAATCACCATCAATCCGAAGTGCAAGTCCCTTTGTTGGCAATTCCAAATTTTCAAACACATCAAGACCTATTGAATCTTGAAAACCGTTAGTGTTACCACCACCTCAACAAGCCAAGGGCCCAACTCCAAAGTTTGTTCCTTCGCAATCCATAAGTAAAATTCCAAAATGTTATAATTGCAACAAGTTTGGTCATTTTGTTATGGAATTTCGAACATCCTCACAACAATCAAGTCATTTCGAAGTGATGGTAAAACAAGAAATTGTTGGAGCTAAAACGCTTAAAGATTCAAAAGATAATCAGAAGAGGTAATGTTGTGACAGGGGATCGAATCCAAACGATGATCAATACTAAAGTAACATACAACTTCATATTGATTAGTTTAGCTCGTCGATTAAATTTGGATGTAATAAAGCTAAGTGAAATAAAGATCAATTTTGGCAAAGGTTTTCAAAATGCTAATAATATAGCAAGGGTAGTTCTTGTCCAAATCAAAAGTTAAAAGGTTAAGCTAGACTTAATTGTCCTAAATATGATGGGGTTTGACTTTGTGTTGGGTATGAAATAATTTTATAAATATGTAGTCAAAATGAGGGAATCTGAGGATAATCGAATCACACTAGCAATGAACAAGGAGGATTTTTAAAAAAACATTGCTCAAGATAGAAACATTAATTGATAAATATTAGAATCTTATGTTTCTCACCTTAACTCAGTTGCGTAAGGCGGTTAAACATCAGGAATATGTATTTTTTGCAATGGTTTTAAATACCGGTGAAGTCAAAATAAGGAATGATCAAGAATTTATTCATGGTCCCATTTTGGAAATCTTAAACATGTTTAAAGATATGTTGCTAGAAGACTTACCACCTGAGTTACTTCCACATCGAGGTGTGGATCATAAAATAGAAATTCTGCCAAGTTTGTCTCCATCAGCAAGAGCCCTTTATTGGTTAAATCCTCAAGAGATTGAATTGAAGAGATAGTTGACGGAATTGATTGGTTGAGAACACATTCGGCCTAGCCAATCCCCGTATGGTGCATCAATTCTATTTGTAATGAAAAAAAAATGGTACAATGCATATGTGTGTGGAATATCGAGCATTGAACGTTATAACTATCAAAAATAAATATCATTTTCCGTGAGTGAATCACTTATTTAATAAGCTATTGAAAGCAAAATATTTTCAAAAATAAACTTGACATTTGGATACCATCAGATTCGGGTAACAAAGAATGATATCGAGAAGACCGTGTTTTGAGCATGTTATGGATCATTTGAGTTTCTAGTCTTGTCATTCGAGTTGTTCAATGCTCTAGTTTGCACAATGATGGATGATGCGTTTAGAGACTATCTAGAAGAGTTTATAGTGATGTATATTGATGACATTTTGGTCTTCAATTTGACAATTGAGAAATATATAGAACACTTGAAAAAGGTGTTTTAGATATTAGGGAGAACCAGTTGTATACTAAAGAAAGCAAGTGTACATTTCTTCAAACCAAGATAGACTTCTTGGGACACTTGATATCAAGTGAGAAAGTTGTGATTGATTAAAAAAAGTTTAAACTATTACCAAGTGGATGATTTTGAAAAATGTACATGAAGTCAGATCATTTCTTGGTCTGACATGTTATTACCTCATGTTCATAAAAGATTACTCAAAATAATAACCTTATTAACAAATCTTACAAAGAACATTCCATGGCATTGGACTCCGAAGTGCTAGCGTGCGTTTATTAAACTCAAAGAAGCTATATCTTTTGAGCCAATTTTGCAGGTACCCATCTTTAAAGATTCATTTGAGGTAGAGTGTGACGCTTCTGACTTTGCAATTGGTGGTGTATTGCAAAAAAAAAAAGGGACATATGGTGTTCGTTTTCTCAAAGAAGTTAGATGCTGCACAAATTTGATGACTACTAATGGTAAAGAGATGTATGCTATTGTTGCTTTCTTGAAGTATTGATGTCATTATTTTTAAGTCATGGCACTATGTTTGGATAGATAGTGTAACTCTAAAGTATTTTGAAATGTAACTGAAGCTATCACCAAACTATGCTAAATGGCAGCAAATGTTGGTGTGATTTTAGCCTAAAATTAGATACAAAGCTGGAAAAGACAATGTGATAGTTAACACACTTAGTAGAAAAGGTCATATTTGTATTATGTTGGCAACAATCTCAACTTTGGTGGATGAATTTGTGATAGTATATCCTCAAGACGACTTTACTAAGGAGGCCTTAAACCTAGTAGCAAAGAGGAAACAGGTTCATCAATTACAAAGAGATGCTGATGTTCCAATAAAAATAAAAAGTCGAATTGATGCACTAAATCATGTGGGATGGAGTTCTTTATTATAAAGAAAAGAGACTTTATGTTCCAAAAGGGACATGGAGGCAAATATTGTTAACAAAACATCAAGATGTTTCTTTGGCAAAACATGGTGGAAGGCATAAGACATTAACACTACTAAAACATGGATTTTATTGGCTAGAAATGATAAATGATATTGTTGAGTATATTAAAACATGCCTAACATGTCAACAAATGAAGAGTCAATTGCAAAAACGGGCTGGGTGTTAGAGTTTTAACACGAAGGGTCAACACGTGGTTGCCAAGTGGCTATTTGACGTCATCACCCTGTGTGAGAAACACTAAGTCTTCCAAGATAACCCTAAGAGTCTGACTCATAGGCCCAATTAGGTAAAAGACTTAGAGTCCTACCCTAAATCCCTAGAATGACCATCCTTGAACCCTAGAGGATAACCTGAGTAGATTTTAGGATCCTATCTCAGTACCCTAACCCCACAAAGGAGATATGTCTCACACATACCCCGTGACAGAGCCAAAGCATTGTCACTTACCCCTTGAGGAATCACCCTCATTCAGGAGTACAAACCCCTTTAGGGCGACCCTGAACCACGACTAACCCTTAAGGGTTCGAGTGGCCAAGTCAAATCCTAGACCTAGGGCTAATACTTAGTGAGGACACGAGTGGTGGGTGTTAGGCGGACACGAGTGGTGGGTGTTAGGCGAACACGAGTGTTCTGCTAAGCAAACTCCCTAAGGCTAGGTTTGGATAACCCTAAATACATGACCTTGTGAGTGTTTCACAAAAAGGCTCATGCTAACAAGCTTAGGTTATTCAACCTCTGGATTCCAAGGAGAACACTCCTCTAGCCAAGTGTGCCAAAGCACACTTAGTTACGAGACCTAACCTCCCTTGAGCGGATGCCCAAGGCTTAGCACCCTAGTGCAAGCACAAGCATGCCTTGGCGACAAACCCAAGATACAACCCCAAAAAGCATGCCTTGGGCATTGTATTGCATGATGTCCAGCGCAATGTCACATCTTCATGTAACATTGTCTTTCACAATGTAGGCTATCATGCCATAGCCCTTAGATTCAAGAGTTGCACCAAGTGCCACAAACGTGGCTCCTAAATGCTAACTTTAGAACCCCTTAGTGAACCCTTAGGAAGTGGATAACGTGAACATGTCAACAAGATCCTATGCCCACAATTGAACAAGGACACGAATGTGCCTTGCTTGGCCATGAGTGCTACACATGGCTTGACATGGAGGAGGAGACTACAGACAAGCCTTTATCTTTGCCTCTTGGAATGTGCATTCTGACAAGACCTTCCAAGCATGGATTTCATCAACGTTAAGGGTGAGCTACCCGAAGATGGGACGTACCCCTGTCATCTGGAAGTTAGGGTGGCACAACAGAGGGTTGTGCCTTAATAACACAAACTAGAGCTTGCACCGGGAGAAGAGTAACGATCTCAGTCATGAATTTAGGAACCCTTACTCCTATATACTACCTTATTTATGTGATAGACCCCCCCCGCCCCTTGTTTTCCTATTTATATAAGTGGGCTGGCATGGAATCTCATTCCCAAAGGGAATATACTTGGTGAGTTATCCATCAACCCCTAAACCCTAATCTATCAAACCTAGGGGTATTTTTAAACATATCTGATGTGCCGACCTCACCAAAAAAGCCATTAACCCAATTGGGACATGGAAAACCAAGGTAAGAATTTTTAAATGGAAGTGTTAGCTTCGTCTAGAGTTTCTTACAAATACCTAATGACACCCGACCAAACCATCACTAGATATCCAAGTGCATTAAGGGCCTGTTTCTTTTACACCTAGGGTTTATCAACATAGTACAGTATGTAACAATAGTCAACATCCAAAGTAAAATGGGAGCCATAATAAAAACTATACACTGGGAAGTTGCAATGTATATTGATTCCGAAGTGGCCATTTCAAAGTGTTACTTTGGACTTTATCATGGAATTGCCAAATCTTGTGGTTTCAATGCCCTTATGGTGGTGGTTGATCGATTTCCAAAGGTTGTTCATTTCATTTAAACTATGAAGACAATGAATGCAAAATAAGTAACAAAGTTGTTCTTTTACAAGGTCGTAGAAGTTGATCTCATATCGAGATCCTTGATTGGAACGTTGTTTAAACAGTTTGGTACAATGCTAAAGTTTAGTACGGCTTACCATCCATAAATAAATAGTCAAACGGAGAGGGTGAACCAATAAGTCAGAACTATCTTAAATGTTATGTTCAAAATGATCAACTTGATTGAGTTGAACACTTCGATATGGCTAAGATATGTTTTAATAATTTGACACACACTACAATTGGGTGTAGCTTGATGGAGGTGTTAATTGGAATAAGGGGATATTTCTCAAAGCATGGTGTTATCAAAGGATAATGTCAATTAAGTTCCCTTTGTAGCAAAGTTCACTGGACAGTTGTACCATACATGGAAAGTTGCTCATCAAGCGATGACTGCAACACAAGAAAGGTATTGTCAATAATACAATAAGCATGGATGTAGAGTATCAGGTTGGAAATATGATATTGTTAAGTACTAAAAAAACTAACAATTCCAACGATTCTTTTGAAAAAGTTTTTATTACACTACATAGGTCTATACAAGGTGGTAAAGCAAGTAAGGAATGTGGCTTATGGTTAAATTCTCCTCCAAAGTTGGGAGCGATACACAATGTGTTTTATGTCAATTTACTCAAATATTTCATAAGGATGAGAAGTTTATGTCTGCCTCCAAAATTAATTGGCGAGGAAAAAGAGATCGAAGTTGAGGCAATATTAAAAGGGAGGAACATTCATGGATGGTGAAAATGTAAACATGAATATCTTATTAAGTGGAAAGATTACGGGCATGCGAATTGACATAGGAATCATTGGAGAATCTATAGAACGTGATGGAATTGGTGAATGAGTTTGAGGCAAGGTCTCAAGCTGATTAATAAATAAAGTTTTCTTTCTTCTTAACCTAGGGGTCAACATATAACATTAACTAGAGACCTCTTATATAAATTCTAGTTAACTTAAAAGAAATTAACTAACTTGTTATTTGTGTAAGGTGACAGACTTTGCAGACATGCAAAAGGTTTCTAGGTGACTTCAGCAACTAAGCTTGTCGCATAGTGAAGTACTTGGCTTTGCGTAATGCAAGGTGAGTAATGAAAATTATGTGAACTACTTTTGCTAACTTTGCATAGAGTAGTTTTTAGTTAATTTTCTTAACCTAGTTTAGTCTTAAACATCAACAAGGACATTGATATTTTTACAGGTGGGAGTATGTCATAGTTTTTATTATGACTCGACCTTTTACTTTGAAGGTTATATCATTAAATATTTGCAAGAAACTTTATGCGAAATTAGAACTTATCTTTTAAAAAACTCTCATTCAATTTCATGTTACTAGTTAGATTTTCCTCAAGAGTAGCTTGTTAAAAAGAGTTAAGAACACCTCTAGGGTTGACCTAGCCCTAGGGTTTCTTTAACCCCCTAGGGGTTAGGTTTAGGGTTAGTAAGTTAGGTCATCTCATTTCATTAAGGGTTGACATTCCGTGCCAGCCCACTTACTCAATTAGGAAAAGGATTTAAAAGAGTTCATAGGTTCAAAAAGAGCTCGTTATTCTCCTATCATGCAAGTTAAACTTGTGTCATCAAGGTACAACTCTCTATTGTGCCATCCTAGTACGTCCCACCTTTGGGTTAACATGTCCTTATTCTTAATAGAATTTTGCCCTTGTGATTGGGTACATCACACCCAAGGAGTTAGCCAATTCTTTGGTCTATTTATCCACTCACAAGCCTGAAAAGAATTGCTTGAGTTCCAACCCATTTTGTAAGGATAGTGGTTGAGGCCTTGCTTTGACTACCTCATCCATGTCAAACTAGAAATAATACTTGCAGCTTGCTAGCTCACACATCCTGACTCACAAAGGTGAGCCTTAACCATGGACTTGGCCAACCGAGGGTATGAGTTCCTAAGTGACAAGTTCCTCTTAAAAACAATGTCAAGATAACTTCTCCCAATTGTATATTATCACTACCACACTTATACTCTTAACTTACCAGTAAAACTTTAACAACCTAACTGTATCTAGTCTCAACATGCTACTCTCCAAAAAGGCTTCCAATATTAGGGTGTCTTCCTTAATCCTCCTATATCCCTTTTATACACTAGATATATATTCTTTTTGGATTCTTTTACATACATATAATAACCTTTAAGGAATATCTTGGTTTATACCTTTTTGGAAATTATTTTTTGATTTGTTATATGGGTCATAACATTTAAAAAGACTATTATTTAAAAATTAAGTTTTAAAATTTATTTTATACTTAGTGAGATAAGAAGTTATGAATTATTAAATGAATATATATATTGTATTCTTTCGGGAATAAGTAATGTGAAAATGTCAATTAAGATGCCTGATATTTAAAGCTTATTAGTGAGACACTAGGTATAGGTTGGGTTTCTTAGTTTTCACATTGGTTTATTAAAAAAAATGTTAACTTATATTTGCTTCTTGAACGGGTTGATACTAAAGAGTATAAGGTTGGTAATTAAACATGAAGGCTAGATGAGACTTTGTTACATACATGTTATTATCATGTGAGCCTAACCCTAAACCTACCTAGGAGTGTTCCTAGCCTTATTTGACATGTTAGACTCACCAAAATTACTATGAAAACTAGACGAGACATTAAAATCGAGAGAGAGCCAAGATATCCTTAAATACTCAACACCAAATGCTGTTTTTTACAACACTTATATTCCTAAAATATCTTAGAATATTCATATTATTCTAAAAATAGTTTACAATAATTAAAAAATACTATCAAACATAATTACAAATGAAATCATTTTTTAACAACATGTTAATTTTTTATAAATACTTTCTTCCAATCATACAGAGAAATCTTCTCATTTTGTCTAAATTATGACTCTCTGGATTAATCGAATCATTTTGGTCAATATCTTGATGTTGTTGCCACCACCTAACACTCTCACGAATGCAATTGGGAGTTGCCATCCTTGTTAATACATAAAATGTGATAAGAGAAGGTCTACATAAAGGCTCATCTAAAAATTGACGTTCCTTAAGAATAATATTATAAAGTGCTCGGTTGCTATCCTTCATTTTATAAAATTTAAAATCACGAGAAAGAAAAGCTTTAGGAAATGTTTGATATGATGGATACTGCTCATAAAAGTTTTTGAGATTCTTCTTTCTAAGGTATGTATCTAAGTAGTTCACTAACTCATCCATGATATCGGTATCAGAATATGGGTCGAAAGTGAATGGATGAATACAAGCAATGTTTTGGTTGAGCATAGCCTTCTGAGGAGAGTCGTCTACCACTAACATATGTGCGTTCTTCATTATCCTTAAACGACTGATCTCCCCATGAGTCCCAATAAATCTTTCATTCTTGAAAAAGTATGGCTTACTTTCTTTTTTTATATTGTAAAATTTGAGAGGTTTATAACATACTCGTTAATCAAAAATCTAATCTTTAAGAATCACCTCTTCTGCAACACTACAATGTTTCTTAAGCAAATTCAACATCGGTGTCAAGTTATGAATCTGCATGCATGACCAAATCCCCACAAGCGCACCCATCTCCTAAGCTTTTGAAAGACATGGTCCAACTTGGACAAAAATAATATCATATCAAAATTTACCATGACAAGGAATGAAATCTCCTTGTTTGATTTCTTTTTTCCTATCCTCAGGCCTTTATCGATGAAGCAAAACACCATTGATATCCAACAACACAATATGGCCATGAGTAACATGGGATAGCGTTGCCTCTTAAATACTTTGCAACTCACTTGTTTGCTCCCTTTCACATTTATCTATTGACACTATCTCATTGCCTATCCCTTTATCATTTAATTGTACATCATCCTTATAAGATTCAGATATTGCAGGTGCTGAAGAAATTGATTTCGGAACTGAAGCCAATAAAAATGGTGATGAAAAAATTAAAGTGGTCCCCATGGTAACGATGTTTTGAGCTGCATTATTATCATTTCCTGCATGAACTCTGTCATTCTGACATGTGGCACAAGAAAGTTTTGTCAAACCCCTCTCTTATCTCATGGCAATGTTGAAAATCCATATTCTCAACTGTTTCATTATCTGCAAAATGATAGTTAGCTAACCTTATAATTATTAAGGTATATTATTTACTTTGTTAATGTGCGACTTATGTTTAAACTAAAAGCTTCATTAATCCTTGAAAATTTATTTTCTATACAAATATAAACGAAATATACAAAAATGCCTTATGTTACATTCATTTACAACTATTCGTCACTCTAAGAACTTATTAACAATTCTTCTTCGCTATTACCTTCTGAGTGAGACGAAGAAGGTCTAGGCTGCTTGTGAGATGGCTCATGATCTTCCGTATCTTTTGTTGATGTTTCAGAGTGTGTAAATGTTATGTACTCCTCGAGATAACTTCTGGTCTAATATCTAATTGAAGTTCGTTCTTAGACTCCGACATTGAACCAGATTCGTCTTCAGAGCTATTGCACTTATCGGGAGGGAACTTTCTCAAATACTCATGTATGGGTTTGTTGGGGTAGTCAATTGAGAACCTCTCTATCACTTGTTCAGGTCCTCAACCATGGTCTTATCCGTTTCAACGGCAAAGACACATGTATCTCGAAGGTAACACTCCTTCAAGACGGACCCCTAGTGCAGTAATCAAAAACCCACGCATCACTTGAGGACCCCTAATTAAGTTGACGATGCTCCGTGCCACTTGACTTGTAATGTTTGGATAACGTACATTGCCGAATACATCCCTCTCAACTATTGGTGTATCGGATGGAGGTTCAGGCCCATTGGAGTGCAAACAAATGCCTGGCCAGTCAATTGAAAGTTTGGCGCATTCCTAACAACCAAGTGAATAATGGTATCAATGCACTTCGGATCAGCATCATTTATATAAAATCCTGTTCAACGATGTCTATTCTTCTTGGCGTATGTTGTACGTAAACCTTCTACATTTTAGACAGAAACGTTTGGGATTGGTCCAACTCACCAATGGAGGAAAAAAAGAAGGGTGGCGGGATTCATCCCTCCACCAGGCATTGAAGGCTCGGCGGGATTAATTCCGCCGCCCAGGCCCTTCCCGCATGCAATGTGCGGCGGGATTAATCGCCGCCTAGGCCCTTTAGACAAGCATTTGGTGACGAGATTAATCCCACTACCCAAGACGCGGGCTATGGGCGACAGATTAATCTTGCCAGATTTCGTGCAGGCATTAATCCGGGGGCGGGATTAATCCCGCTGCTTCTTCTTCGTCGGAGGGAGTCCGCGGTAGATTAATCCCGCCGCCTCTCTCCGATGAGGAAGATCCGGCGGTGGAATTAATCCCGCCGCGGACTCCCTTCAAGAAGAAGCGGCGAGATTAATCCCGCCGACTCACTCCGAAGGGATAGAGTCGGCAGCGGGATTAATCCCGCCCATCATTTGTATTAATGAAACATAAGATATTATCTCTATACATAATTATGTATTATTGCACATGTATATTATTGAATAACTGCAGTTCAGATTTCTTAAAATATTGCATAACAGATATCATAAATAACACAATTATTTATGTGCAGGACAATATGTTTAATATGGAGATAAAGTATGTCTTCTTCGGAACAATAAGATAGTTGGCACTGGAACTGTGGAAGTTCGAGATGGTAATGCATCATGTCACAATATTGCCCAAGGATCTTGTGTGTACGTATGGGTGAACACCATTTACAAGCATGTTGAGGTTCTGGGAATGGAATTTGAGGAGGGTTCTCCTGTATTGTGGAATTTGGATGAAGTCAAGGCTGACACAGAATATGCAGAGTCACAAACAAATAAGCACGAGTTTACCAGATGATGGCTTGCCTGCTGTGATGGATGAGGTGATTCTCTTTCTTCATGAGATTGAGGTTGGAAGAGGCATCATCACAGCTATAAATCCAATGGAAGCAGTGTCAGAAGAGAAACTAGGGTCCGACTTCGTGGGTGTAGTTGTGACAGAGGTTTCACCTAATGGCACATTGCATCCTGGATCCCTCGTGAGGTGGCGAACATCTGAATTAAGACGGCAAGATGGTTCAACATATTCTGGGTTGGATTTCAATAATAACAACCCGGAAGAACAACTCATATTTGAAGAGGTTCCTTGCATTGGTCCTATTGTAAGAAAAAGGCGATTCATGGGTTGCAGATCTTCCCCTGCAAGTTTCAGCAAGAGGGTAAGATGGATCCTACATCTTCCGAAAGTGTTACGAGCATTTCCACGATTGACTGCTGCAAGAAGAAGTGTTGTCAGATGGCAGACCGGAATGAAATTACCCAATGTAGACATGTCTTTCGTATGCTCACCCAAAAGCAAAGGCATGAGTTTGTATATGCACTAACTGGGTGTATTGATGGAATGGCCTCGGACACAGGTTATCAGAGTACATCCATGGTATTTAATAAGGTGGCCATCTGCTTCAAAGCTTGGTACAGTATATACGGGATCCCAAAGACCACGTTCTACCGTCGGAGGGATGAGTGGCTAGATGGAGCGCGAACCTCAGTACATGGGAACACTCGCTTGGTCAAAACCCGCTCTCACATTATGGCAGCCATAGAGATACTCAAGGCTTTTGTGGAAGCAAATGCAGACAGGATGCCTCACAAATGCAGGGGTCAGGGAAAATCTCAAGGTTTTGCCTTCAATCTACACTCAATTGAAGCTGTGTGAACATGTGAACAAGTGCCTCAGTTTGATGGGGCTCCAAGCAATCTGCACTGGTACCTTCAACAACATATGGAATACTCATTTTAAGGATGTGGAGATTGCAAAACACTCTAGCTTTTCCAAGTGTGACACTTGTACATCATTGAAGGCTGCAGAGGCTTGTGCAAAAACCTTGGTGGAGATCACTACCATTCAAAAGAAGATGGAGGCCCACATGATTGCACAACAAACTTGCCGGTCTCAGTACTATGCACACCGCATGCTTTCTGTGTCACGCCCATCAGAGTACCTGTGCTTGATCCATGACAAGATGGATCATTCAAAGACCAGCATTCCAAAGCTCGTTGCAACACCAAAGTGCCTTGGAAATGTCATGAAACTTCCGATTTCATTGACAGGTGTGCTAACACATGGACACGGTTGTGAGTCATATGGACACTTTTCACTTCCACATTGGTCTAGCGACTCCAATTTCACTATTGGGTCGTTGGCCATGTGTTTCAGAAACCTTGAAGCCCACTCACAGACAAGTCCTATCAGTGATCTCAAAGTGAAGAAACAACACCTTCAACCTTTACATAATGCTCTCATGAACACGTCTGCACTTGAGGCTACTTGGGAATATGAGAGGCATTGTCAGCAACCTGCACAAAAAACAGATGGCCCTGTTGAGAGTTCAGGTTCAGTGGAGGGATCTAGCTCAAATAGTGTACATGTGTCCTCAACATCAAATAAGCTTCCTCGTCATTTGCTTTTACAGATGGATAATTGTGCAGGCGAGAACAAAAATAGGTAAATCATTTTACTTAAGGGTTTCTCAAGCTCATACTTACTTTTATTTTCTAGATATGTGCTAGCATACTTGTCAATGCTTGTTGCCAAAGGTGTGTTTGAAACAATCACGCTCAGTTTCTTATGGTTGGTCACACTCATGAAGATATTGATGCGTTCTTCAGCAAGGTCTCCAACTCTACAAAAAGGACAAGTGCACTTACCTTACCGCATATGATGAATCTTTTTGAAAATTGCATCTCCAAAAAAAGTTGTGCTTTGCTTGTGACTGAGGTGCCAGACTTCAAAAAATTTCTCAAGGAGTATATAAAAGAGGGAGTGATTCTTTAGTTGGTCACCTTGTGCCGCTACAATTCTTTTTCTCCATACGAGATGGTATACCTATTATGCAGTACAAGTTACGGCCATCAGCAGGAGTGGTTACCGAAAGAGGGTTAATGCTCTTCAAAAGTGGAGAGAATGGAAAGCCACTTCTCCCAGAAGGACAACCAGACCCTATTCCATTGAGTGCCCAGCTCAAGGAACAAGAGGTTATTATTGATGGCATCAAAAAATATGTGGCATGGGTTCAAAAATCGATGCCAAAGAATTCTGATAAGGCAACTGGTTACTCAGAACTATATAAGCATGTGGTCGACTATTGGGAGACTGTTGTTCGAGAGTTGGAAGGGCCTACTGTCACAAGTACAGAATTGCAACACCCTTTTTGGCCTAAAACAAGGTGGCGAGAGGAGATTGAAATGACATCACTGAGCACAGACGACATAGAAGCCAGTAGTGATGTGGAAGTGCAAACCCCACACTTTGTTGGACAAAGGAACCAAAAACCTAAAGCATACTTTGATTGCTGCAAGGATCTTCAAAAACTAATGATGGTTCTCATTACTCCAGATGCGTCATATAATCAGCCTATTTGGATGGGTCAAATTATCGACACACCTGAAGTAATCACAAAAAATAGTATTGTTAAGGTTGCATGGTTCAAACCACAAAAAAGGCGACACGAGAAGGAGAGCGAAAGATATAATGGATGCCTAGAGAAAACATGGTCTCCCAATCAAAAAGACCCAGCATGTTTTATAAATGTTAAATCCATTCGATATGGGTGGATGTCAAGAAGCGTTGATAAAGTCACGATTAACAAAACTGCAAGGGAATGTATGTTTTCTGAAGCTTAAAGCAATTACAAAATTATAAAATATCATATATTTAATATTCATAATTATTATAAACTCTTTAATAATAGTACCAAATTTTGTTACTATATACTATATAAATTTAAAAAATGATATGGAAGATTGACTATATTATTATAGGATTTGATATTATATATATATATATATATTATTACTACTACAAATTTTTAATTAATAATGTTATATTTAAATATTAATATTTTAATAACAACATCAATATTTATATAATGTACCTCTTATGCTCTTCCTTAATTGTTATATTAGGCAATATATTATATAATTTAATACCTTTACTTTTATAATGTTATTAATTTTTGTTCAATGAATGCTATAATTTATTAAAGTCAAATACAAAATAAATATTCTAAAGAATATTTTTTTCAAACATATATTCTAAAGAATATTCTTTAATATTAGAAAATGCTAATTAAATAGCTAAATTGTTAATTATTAAGAAATAGAACTATAGCTATGCCCATTTTAATTACAACATGCATATATGCATGGTCTCATATGTATGTACGTATTTAATGTCTAAATGTCAATTAGCATATTATTTTGTGTACAGGAAAGTTGGCAGAGGGGCATGTGAAGTCCTAATGGTAAAGACTGGTGGCATAGGTAAGATAACCTTCACCTTCGAAGAAAAAACACTCTAATGCTTAGCCGTTTCAAATACCAGACTCAACATTTCGAACATTGAAACAAGCTCAGTCATGTGGGTTTGTTTAACATTGCCACCACGAACAACTCATAGACATTGAGGAATGTGAACACCACCATGTGCATTGCTCTAACCAAAACATCTCCGTTTACATGGACCTAAGGAAATAAGATGGTCCGATTTTCATAACCCTGCCATTTAGGGTTGGGGTAGACATAGATGAGGGGCGGTAGATTCGAGCAGAGGAGGGGAGATGGCAATGTGCGAAATGCCGAGGCACTCTTGGAGACGCGATCTGTGGGCGAAATTCGTGAGGTGGAAGCGGCAACCCGCAAGGAGATCCAAGACAAGCAGGAAGAACTGCGGCAGCTGGTGGGGGCTAGTTACAGAGACTTGATTGATTCTGCTGATTCCATAGTCATCATGGGCAAGTGCTGCGACTGCATCATGGCCAACCTCGCTGGCATGGCGCAGGGCCTCGACTCCCTCACGCAAAACATCCAGATCTCGGCGCAGCCGGCAGCAGTGAGCAGCAGCAGCAGGCAGGAACTATATGGCATTGGCAGCAGGGTCAAGTACCTAGTCGACACGCCGGAGAAGATCTGGGGCTGCCTGGACGAACATATGTACCTCGAGGCAGCTGAGCGGTATTTGCGAGCACGCCAGGTGCACTCGCTTCTCGTTGGCAGAGAGGATGCCACCGTGAGCCGCTTTCCCCTATTGAGGCACCAGTGGCCTCTTGTGGACACGTTCCAGGGCCAGATCTCTAACCGCAGTCGCGAGCGGATACAAGAGCTTGGACTTGCTGCTTCAGACTATGCGGTTGCTCTTGCCGCCGTCGCAATTGTCGACGACTCTACCTCCTCACACATCTTCTCCCTCTTCCTGGACACAAGAAAGGCATGGTTGAAGAACTACTTGCACGCCGCCGTCAGCAGCAGCAACCAAGCCAGTCAGAGAGTTGGCATCCTCTCCAAAGCGATTGATGTAATTCTGGTAACCTTGTGCCACATTGGCCAGCTCTTTTTGGAGGTCTCGCCGGGAGCGTCTCCCCTGCTATTTACCACTGCTCTTACGGCCCCACCATCGTCGCAGCTCTTCGGGGGCATCTCCAATCCCGACAACGAAGTGAGAGCGTGGAAGCTGCACAGGCACAAGTTGGAAGCTAGCATGGTGCCATTGTCGCCCGAATTTGTGGCTCAGGAGAGCCTCAACTTCCTTACAAGTTGCGCTCATGACCTGTTCGTGGAAGCTCATGCCATTCTTTCCGGGGTGTTCACAGGCAAGGATCTTGCAGAACTTGAGAGATCGATTAGATTTCATATCCAGGAGCAGACTGCCCTGCAGGACAGCGTGGAATGGCTGAAGGGGGCATTTGGCCAGATTGTGAGCTCTCCATGGGACTTCTTGAGTGCATTGCTGTTGAAAACGTCGTTGAATCTGTGGGACGCTCTCTTTGAGAAGATGTTCGTCACGAGGATGAAAGGGATCGTCTACTCCCGTGTTGAGGAGATAACGATTATGACGCTGGTCGACAAATATGTCACCTCCATTGACGTCTCTTTCTGCCTCCAGCAACCGTGCATTGGTCTGTTGCCAATTGTGTTTGCGGACCAAACTCAAGAGGCTGCCGGTGACAGGGAGTGGTTTGGAGAGATCAACTTGTATTTTGGTTCCCAGGTCTGTTACTTGAAGGAATTGGTAGATGAAGGGCTTAAGGCAACCTTCGAGGACTTGCTTATGTTTATTGCGGAACCGCGAAGTCCGTTGCGCATTTCAGAACTGGCGCCCTATTTACGTGACAGAGTTCTCTTGTGCATGTCAAGAATGTCGGAAGAGCTAGGGGAGAGATTGGAAAATATTTCTGCCAGCTTGGAGCCCTCTGGGGTGAAATCGTCCTCAGGTCTGGTTCAAATAGAGAGAGCCCTTTTCTTGGGAAGGCTGTCGCGATCACTCGGACAGCATCTGCAGTATTTGCCTGTTGTCCTCGGTCCCAATGAACTCTGGTTTGTAGATGTCAAGGGATCGTCCAAGCGTGCTGTCAAGGATATCTGGTCCGATCCAGAGGCGCGTAGCAGAAGAGGTTTGGGTGCAGGTGGGCTTGGGCTTCAAAACCTTCAGGTTGTACTTGGTGGGCTTTGGGATAAAGCACACGAGCTTTGGGTGTTTTGGAGCACTGATGTACTGGTTCGGACGTTGGTTGGGGACGTGGGCCTGGACGATTCTAAGGTGAACATACTTATTCTGGTCTGTCCAGTCTTTGACTTTTGTTTGATAGGGGTGGCAGGAGACAGTGTTGGACCAAGTAAGCGATGATACTGAGCTTCAGATGAAGATATCACTGCCAGCAATGGCTTCGTCCTCCGCAGTTGTATTGCTGCTTGTGGCAAGCCAAGAGATTTTCAGGGTCGGGGGACACGTCCTTGACAGGAATCTTCTTCACTCGTTTGCGACAAGTCTTATTCACAAGGTACGGGCTTTGTTCTTTTCCATCCGCAACGTTTCATGCATTGTGATCAGGTTCTCGATGCCTACGAGCGCTTCTTACTCGGTGATTGTCACGCCTCTGAGAGAGGATTGCTCCAACTTCTCTTTGACGTACGCTTCTTGGCTGACGTCCTTGCGGGATCACAAGACGTTGACAAGAGGGTCAGCTCTCTACTGTCAACGCTTAACAAGGATATCGATCCCATTGATTGGGCCACGTGAGCAGTTTGTCGCTCGCTTTCTTTTTTTCTTTGTATGTGAGAGCTTCTCCCTCTGCAGATATGAACCTCAATTATGGGAGAATGAGAAGCGTTGCTATCAGCGATGTGCAGTGCTGTTTGGTTTCTAACGCAACTGAATCGACTATATATTGATTTTGGGCTCAAGAACCAACCCGGTGCGGATGCCAACACCATGGGTTTGTCCACGTCAGTAGGACGCTTCACTTGTCTGCCTATCAGGTATGTGCGTGCGTGCCAGTTATACCACTAATGCTTATTTCCGATGGGCAGCATGCCTCTCTTTGGAGTCAACGGAGGAAGCATCGACAATGTTAATGGCGACGGCAGTCTATCCGGAGGATGGAAGGAGTATGCGAATCCTAAGGCATATGATAACAACACATATGACGAGTCCACGGGCTTGAGCTCCCTGAAATCGTTCATGGGCCAGGTAATAAAACTCAAGACAAGGCAGGTAATAAAATAATATTTACTTCTGCCTCAGGTGGGAAGCAGGATAGGAGAAGGCACTTTGAGATTTGGTTCAATAATAGGCGATGGACAAGTGGGAAAGCTGAGAGACAAGTCTGCTGCTGCGATTTCAACATTTGGCGATATGTTGCCTGCATTTTCATCGCTCGCGTCTAGTGCAACCAGGCTGGAAGGTTATGAGGCTTGGAACCCTTAACATAAAGAACTTTTGTCATTACCTAAAGTTTCTGATTGAATTCATGGTCGCCCTCCATTGCCGCTTTGTTTGTTGGCTGTGGAAGCTACTCGCCGTATTACATGATGCTGACTGTTCATCCTCGTCCTTGGGTGGTGGCAAGTTAAGATCGAGATCCAAGAGCTTGTACTTACTCGGAGGAACAACTTCACTGCCAACCCAATGGCATCGCTTGTGGCCTCCCAGAGCCTGACCAGTCGCAAACACACGGTGGCACACAGAGCACTCGTGCCCTCCTGATCTGGAACTGGAAGGTGGTGGTGGTGGTGGTAGAGGGTGGTGGCGGCAGCTCTTCCTCCTCTTCATCCTCCACAGTCGTCAGGGTTGCTTTGCTGCTGCTGCTGCTGCTGGTCCTGGCAAAGCAGCCCTTTACTTTCTTGTGGCTCGCTCGGTGACCCCCCAGTGCTTGGTGGGATTTGAAAGCACGCTTGCAGGTTGTGCACAAGTACTTGGCCACCACTCTCTTATCTCTTCTCTTGAGCCAGTCAACCTCCTCACCTCCTGGCTCGTTGTCGTCCCCGGAATTGGCTGCAGAAGCACAGGAAGGCGTGACGGTATCACCCGCAAGCATGACAAGGCAGTTGGCCATGTCCCTCTCGTCCTTGATCTCGGCAACATGGCTTCCTCTTGACCTCTTGCCCCTGTTGTTGCCTGCCGCTGCCTGTGCTGCGGCTACATAGGTTGCTTCTAGGCTGTCACTATCACTCTCTTCTAAACTGTTGCTAGTGCTAGCAGCAACGTTTGGTTGCTTCTTGGACTCTGCTGGATGACACTTCATGTGCCCACACAGTGCCTTACCACTTGGGAACTCCTTGAGGCAATGAGGGCATGCATATGCTTTCTTGACGATGCCATCGCGGTCGCAAGTGGGAGCAAGTCCAAGATCGAGACAAGCAGTTGCATGGTGGTCATCGTGGACCATAGAACTGCTCCAACTTGAATCGCGAAGCGAGCTGCCGTCCGGGAGACGCTTCTTCAGTTGCTGTTCCATTCTTTCCCAATTGAATCGATGCTTGGACTGCATCAATTCTACTGGTGCTAAAAATAATACCAGTCAACCTGCCCTTTTAACAAGGTGGTGCACGGGTTGGATGAGGAAGAAGAAGGCAAAGAGCCAAGAAACGGCACCACCACCACCATCATATATGTATATTTTACATATATAACTGAAAATTGCAAAACTTAAAGGGAGAGTGGAGAGTGTTTTTAATTTTGGAGCTCGCTTAAGTTGGGGCGTCCCATTTGCATTGCACACAACTAAACTAACTACCTAACTCCGTAAGTTAGCGGGAGTGCAGTGTGAGCAATGTATCATCCCTTCTTTTTTATTTTCCTTAAATAAATCACTTTTTATTTTTAGATACATTGGAAAGCCCAATGCCAGGAATATCCGCCGACATGAAGACACCGCCACGTGTCAGCTGAATTTCACGCGTATTCATCTTGAGTGTGAGTCTGTTGTCTCTCCTCGGCTGCTCCTGGCCATGGCCAGATTCATTCCCTTCTCAACCTAGACTAGAGTACTACCAGGTAGGAGATGTGTGAGAGGCGGCAAGGTAAGTAGTTGCAAGTGAAAATCGGTCAAAATCCCCGATCTGCACCATGGAAGCACTCAATGGCAATTTTTACGGTTTCCTGGGGCGGATGATTACTACGAGAGGCTGGCAGCTGGGTCAGATAACATGTCAGTGGACAGTGTGGCGACGAGCAACGGGTGTGGTTCAGTAACCATGACCGTAGCTGAGAGCAGCGTGGGCTCCAACGGCTCCAGTAGGACGATTCTGATGCATCCCGATCTGGGTGTCAAGAGGGGTAATCGCAGCGTCACTGGCTACAGTGTTGTCCATCCGGCCATGGCGGCTGCCCACAACAATAACATGTCAGCAACAGAGGAGGACGGTCTGGCAGGCGCCCTCATGGACGCCAGGTCTCCTACTGAAGGCTTGGAAGGCTACGATGACTGGACGCTAGATCTGCGGAGGCTTGTCATGGGCCATGCTTTTGCCCAGGGCGCCTCCGGGAGGCTCTACCGCGGTACCTACGATGGCGAGGACGTGGCGGTTAAGATCCTGGAGCGCCCCAAGAACAATGCGGACAGGGCACTAGTAATGGAGCAGCAGTTCACGCAGGAGGTGAGAATGCTAGCTGCTCTCAAGCACCAAAACGTTGTGCGCTTCATCGGGGCGTGCAGGAAGCCGCTCGTGTGGTGTATCGTAACCGAGTATGCTAAGGGTGGCTCGGTCAGGTCGTTTCTAAGCAAGAGGAAGTCCCGTCCGGTGCCACTCAAGCTCGCTGTCAAGCAGGCCCTCGACGTCGCTCACGGCATGCAGTACCTCCACAGCTTGGGCTTCATACACAGAGACCTCAAGTCAGATAATCTCCTGATTGCCACAGATAAGTCGATTAAGATTGCTGACTTTGGCGTGGCTAGAATTGAGGTGCAGGCTGAGGGCATGACTCCAGAGACTGGAACCTACCGCTGGATGGCCCCGTATGTTGTGTGTGAGTGCGTGCGTGTATTTGGGTGCTTATTCGGCTGTGTGAGCGCAGGGAAATGATCCAGCATAGGCCTTACACCCACAAAGTGGACGTTTACAGCTTTGGAATTGTGCTGTGGGAGCTCATCACGGGATCGCTACCTTTTCAGAACATGACTGCCGTACAGGCAGCATTTGCAGTAGTCAACAAAGGTTACAGGCCAACTATTCCTCACGATTGCCCGCCGGCTTTGGCAGAGATAATGAGCAGGTGCTGGGATGCCAACCCAGATGCAAGACCTGCATTCTCTCAAGTCGTCAAGATGCTGGAGGAGGCCCAAGCTGAAATCATGTACACTGTTCGGAGAGCCAGGTTTCGCTGCGTCTGCATGGCTCGGCCATTGACCAACGATTAGACTTTTCATACTGGTCACAAGTCGAGTTTTGTATATTGATTTCATTCTACTAACACATGGACTTGTGTATATTTGTGCAAGAGGAGCAGAGGCCATTGTTCATCCGTGCATACCTTGCGTCCTTTGAATCCAAGCCAGAATGGGGGGATTGAGGGGCTCGAAGGCACGAAAATTCTGCACAGATACACAAATCAGTGTGCCTCATGCAGCTCATTCACTTACTTGTTCTTGGCGGTGTACGACTTCAATAAGGTCAAATCTCTCTTGGCTATTGCCTCCGGTGCTAAAACTACGCGAGATTCAATTGCCATCCCAGCAGGCTTGTAGTACTCGTCCTCCAAAAACTCTATAATTTTCTCCTGCATGTACGCGCTGGATATTAATATATACAACCTGTGTCTTCATCCTACCATTGGCTGCGACACATCTATCCACTGAAACGATGGCTCCCCACGAAACCAAGTTAGTTGCCGTCTTGCATAATTCCTGCAGCCAAATAAAGAAATGCGCACGAGATACAAGGTCTTATAATACCTGGAAGCTTGTTGAAAGGAGGAAAGGAATTTCAGGAATTGCTCCTCAGAAGTCTTGCCCCCTGCAGAGCGGCACTCAGAAAGATACTCCATTGCCTGGTGCATTCACAGAAACGAACACAGTCATTCTCGTCAATCTCTCGTATGCTCGCTGTACACATCACCTGCCGATATCCAATTGCACGTGAAGGCGGGCTAGAAGCTGGCAAAATGCCCAAGTCCAGCAGCCACGACGCCTCAGCCAGGATTCCACTACCAGCCTCTGGATCGTCTGACACACACACAAAGAATCCCTCAAGCATCCAAATTCATTTGATGGTCAACAAATACCAGCGGCCAACATTTCTTCACATCTTGCGTCTATGGCCCTGTAAAGATCTACGCGACGTCTGTACATGAAGTAACAGAAGAATTCGTAGTCATCTGGAGTAGCTGTTGCGACTGAAACTCCAATGTGGGGGAAGCGCGAGCGAGGTAGACCCGTTGTCTGCAAAGCACGCAAAGTAAGATATCTGTCGGATGGAGTGCATGCACTAGCCTTAATAATTGAAAGCGCTCGGCGAAGCCGATACCAGTCATTGCGGCTGAGGCTCTGTGCGGTCGAAGCATCTCCTGCCTTCTCCAGGAGCTCGACTGCTGCCTCCCAATCACCGGAGCTCTGCAGAAGTGACACCTCGAGATCAACTTGAGCAGCCACTTCCGGGCTCTCCCTAGGCGTGCCCGGTTTGCCATTCAGGTACCTGCAAAGTGAGGGATAGATAACAAGCTCGATATGCTTGTCAGTTAGCCCACCAGCGAATATACAGGCCAGTACCGCCAACAACAATAGGTACATGACCCCGTGCAATCACTTGGCTGGTGGTGTGCTTTGCATCGTCAAAGAAAGCTCCAACGGTATACTCTGTGGACAGTAATTCTAAGCAAAATGCAAATAGTAAAGTTTTCAACTCCCCACCATCTCTAGGATCAACTATGTCAATCATGTGATGCGGCACGCCCTGAAAAGCTTATGTCAGAATGTAGAACCACGGGCTTTCCATCTCAAACCTGACGCTCGCTTGCGGGTGTCTTGGCACTTCCAACATCCAATCCTTTGTATACCTGAAGCCAAAAGAAATTTGTAGTAAAAGGACTGGGATTGGGTGAGCACCTGAACAGAATCGGCGCTGACGATTTCCCCGTGTAGCCTCTTTGCAAGTGCCAAAGCGAGACGAGATTTTCCCACAGCGGTTGGGCCAGAGATGACAATTACACGCCTCTTCCTCTGCTCATCCCCCATTGCTGCTGCCTGCTGCAGATGGATTCGCATAAGCCTAAATGTAAGGTTCCTTTTTCATTTTTTTAATTTTATTTGAACGCACTTTTAAACAAGGAGCTGCCCAGAGCCTCGGCAGCGGTGGGCCGTGCTACAGGTTTGGGATGCATCAGGGCCCTCACTAGGCTCTGGAATGCCAAGGAAAAGCCTGGAAGTAGAGCTAGTTTACCCTGACGAATTGCGTGAAACTGACTACCTGACGAAGTGAGAGGAGAACCCCTGGCAAGCTCATACAAGGTTGCACCTAAGGAGAACATATCCGCCTTTGCAAGCTCGTCATGCTCCTCATTTATCAGTTCCATTGGAAGGTATCTAGCATCCCCCTCCTCCACGCTCATGCTTCCATCCAAGCGGCTCGCTGATCCAAAATCCCCTATCTTGTACAGGCCCTTGTGAACATAAATATTGTCTGGCTTTATGTCGAGATGAACAACACCATGTGAATGTAGGTGGTTCAAAGCCTTCAGCAGCTGCAAGCACACGTATGTATCTGATACACTCGTAGATATGCATAAAGTTACCTGTTTCGTTGCCTCCACCAGCATCTTCTCCCCCAAGTTCTCCTCCCGTAAGTTCTTGTCGCACAGCTCCGTTTGTATGTACAGGAAGTCATTCTCGAACCATGAAGAGAAATACCGCACCACATTCTCGTGATAACCTGTAAAATGGACACACCTTGGTACACGTTGTGTATCATAGGCATAGAAAACTCACCTAGACATGCTAGCGCCTGTACTTCTTTAAGTGCTTCTCTCCTGCAAAAGCCCTTTTAAGCTGCAGATTCATAAACAATCCTCTAGCTTACATACCTCTCTCTATCCTGTACAAGGGGCCGATTCGAACGCTTCACGGCGTAAAAGCATCCATCAAGCCTTTTCAGGACTTTGTAAACACGGCTGAAGTTGCCCCTGCCGATTTCCTGTTGCAACAAAGGATAAAAAGGATGTACCTGGTGGGACGAACGAACCTGGACTTCGTGAAACTCCTCGTAATAACGTGACGAACCAACGACATTATGGCAGCCTGCAAGGAGGATAAATACCAAGAAGCGCAATCCATCACACTGTGTACCTTGCCTGCTTCTCCATTCGATGAAAGGATTCCGGATGCACGGAGGCGACACGACTCGTTGCCGCATAGTCGTAGGCGGGAGCAATGGTTCCGTATCGTCTGAAAAAGACAGGCTTCAGATCTAAGCATGTATAATGAACTGTTGTCACGAAACCATTTCTTCTTGGCCTTTTGCTTCGGAGCGGCGTCAAGCCCACAGGTACCACCGTTACCTGGGAATACAGGCTAATGGTCATTCACCAAAATCGTGCAACATACCTTGCTTGCCACATTGGGATCTACAGTAAACTGCTGCTCCACGGGAGTCACAAAATCTGCAGTGCTAAGGCAAGGCCAGTATCATCAGACACCCCATCACATCAAATGGGCGTACCACAAAAACTCCTGACTGCACAACATATCTTCCGTTTGGGAATCCTCTTCAGCTGCCATTACTCGGTATACCCTAGAAAAGAGTGAATAACGAAATGTTCTACCAATAATTAAATAATTAACTCGCTTTGTCTTCTTGTTCCTTGTCCAGTATAACAGTTTAACATTCAAGTTTGTACTTTAAAAGATTTGACAAGATACGATTTTAACTTGAGTTTAGAGTTCTA
The DNA here is from genome assembly GCA_003024785.1 of Selaginella tamariscina. Classification (NCBI taxonomy): domain Eukaryota; kingdom Viridiplantae; phylum Streptophyta; class Lycopodiopsida; order Selaginellales; family Selaginellaceae; genus Selaginella; species Selaginella tamariscina. Next base: position 72,336 of record PUQB01000521.1, read on the forward strand.
ACTAAGTAATCATCAATTGTCTTCTTATGTTATTTTATAAAATATATTTCAATAATTTCATTTATTTATTGTTTTTGTCTTCTCGACACCTACAAAAAATTTGTATTCATTTACAATTCACTTTCATATAACTCTTTTTCTTTTTGCTTTATTTTCATTTTCCCCTTATTTTCTTTTAATTTTTCCTTTTTTATAATCTTCCCTCTTTTATACTTTTTTCTCTAATTATATCTTTCCATAAAAATCTTAGTACTCAAATGGAAGTTTTATAATAAGAATTATAGAAATTATAATTAAAAATAAAGAATTCTCAACTAATTAGTCTTGAACAGAAAACAAGTCACAAATGTGTAAGGCTTTATTATTTATTTGCATCTTAATAACTATATTGATTTGAAATCATCTCAATTAGGTTTGAAATTACTTTCATTGCCCTTCTCTATTAATTCTTTAAGCCACATTATATTACTTATTGTTAACAGGATCTACTAGTCCCACCCTTTTTTATATAGAACTTCTGATTTGATAAAAAATGTTACATTTATCAGGATTTAGAGCAATTTGATGTTGTTTACACTTTTGAAAACATCTTTCTAAGCAATAAAGATGATTTTGTTTGTCACTATAGACACTAAAATCATTCATAAAAACTTTCATAATTTAATAAGTATTCTCAGAAAGCGTATGTTATAATCCTTTGAAAAGTAAAATGTGCATTATAAAGGTCAAAAGACATAACCTTATATGCATGTACACCCCACAAGAGCTATTTTATGCTCATCCTTAGGAGCCACTAAGATTTGGTTATATCTTGAGAATCCATTCATAAAAGAATACATTTCATATCTAGCCACATTATATCAAAGTTTTTACTCGAAGGGCCAACACATGGCAACACATGGTTACTAAGCAGTCATTCGGTGTCATAACCCTGTATGAGCAATGCTAAGTCTTCCAACAATCCCTAGGGTTAGACTCTAATGCTAAGTGGACAAGAGACTTAGGGTTTACCCTAGAATGTCTGCCCCAGAACCCTTAGGGATAACCCTAATTGACTTAGGGTTTAGCCTAGTGTCTACCCCAAAACCCTTGAGGGATAACCCTAGTTGACTTAGGGTCCTGCACTAGAAGACCTAGACAGGCTCATGCCCTAACCCCATCAAGGAGACGTGTGTTCCACACATACCCTCAATAGGGTTAAAGCATCACCCTACATCTTGAGGAATCACCCTCAATTAAGTACAACCCCTAAAAGACGACGAGAGGTATCTTGACCCACAACTAACCCCTAAGGGTCTAAGTGGCCAAGTTATACTAGAGAACACACGAGTGTCCACAATGAGCGGGCATGAGTGATCCCCTAAACATTCCTTAGAGGCTAAGGTTGGAAAACCCTAACTCTTATTCCCCAGAGGGAACCATGCCTATGTCTAAGAAGACCCTTGCTAAGGAGCTTACATTGTTCAACCTCAGACATGCTCCCACATCTTGAGAACGAACACCCCACTTGGCAAAGAGACCTAACCTCCCTTGGGCATGTGCCCAAGGCTTGGCCCTAGTCCTAGAACACGAACATGTGCTTGTCAGGTTCACCAACCCCTCGGCCTTAGGCTCGAGACACGACCCCGTGGGTTATGCCCTAAGTGTTGTACTTGTATGAAACCCATCCTAGTGTCACATGTGTGTGTGGCACCGTTTCACAGGACAAGGCTATCTTCATAGCCCCCTTAGAGACAAGAGTTAGACCCAGTGCCACGATTGTGATGCCAACTCTTAGAGCCCACACTCGGATACTCCTTTGGGAACCTGTTTGCCTGAGAGCTCATCTCCACAGTTAGCTAAGTGCACGGATAATGCTCACATTGTGAGTCAGGATGCGTGACTAGCTGAGCTGTGAGTGCTGCCCTCAGCTTGGCATGGACGAGGAGACTGAAACAGAGTCTTAACAATTACCCATATGTGCGAGTGGGTTACCGGACAAAAGGAGCTGGTTAACTCCCTAGATGCGGCGTACCCGGGCACAGTAGTGCAGATTTGCCAACGATAAGGGCAGGCTACCCCTAAAGTGTGACGTACCCCGCATGCGAGTGGGACACGGGGCATAGCAAGTATGCCTTGACGACATGAGACGAACCCATGCCGGCGGGGAGGAAAGAACCAAAGACCTCTCAGTCTCTAGCCTGCTTGCCCCACACCTACTCTACCTTATTTCTGTGATGGAGCCACCCCCCCTAAAATGCCATTCTAATAAGTGGGCTAGCATAGAAATCTATCCCCAATGCAAAAGAGACGATGAGTTTACCCAATCGACCCCATCAACCCCTAAACCCTACCCCAAGGGGTTTAGGGCGTGGGGTTGAGTCAACCCTAAGGGTGTTTCTAACCATATTCGACATGCTGAACTCACCAGAGCCAACCAAAAATTCAAATGGGACACAAATTGCCAAGAGGGGCTTTCTAGAAGGTAAGTGCTACTTCACCTAGAGTTTCTTGCAAATACCTAGTGACACCTGGCGGACCATCACTAGATACCCAAGTGCACTAAATGGGCCTGTTTCTTACACCCTCTAGGGTCTATCAACGAACTCGATAAGTAACAATAGTCAATCAACGTCCAAAGTAAAGGGTCAAGTCATAGTAAAAACTATGACACACTTCCCACTTTTGAAAATGTCAACGTCCTTGTTGACGTCTAGACTTTAAGACTAGATAATTTAAAAAAAATTAACCAAAACTAACATATCACTCTATATGGAGTCAGCCAAAACCCATAAGTTTTATTACCCCCCTTTCTCAATATTCCACATTCTCATATGACAAAGTATTCCTACTTTATGTTTCCACATCCCTCGGTGCTTCTCAACACTCCTTTTCTAAGGGTCTGCTACCATACCTACCCACACTTGTTCTAAGTCCCCCCATCAACTCCCAAGCTAGTATATAACTATGCCAGACTAAGTGTGAAACTTATATCGGAACGAAACCGATACCAAGTGTAAGGGTAAGCATCCCTCACGTGCAACATTTTACAACACTGATTATCCCAGGGAGTGAACAAAAGCTAGGTAACTTGACATGAACTCATATCTAGTGCCTCAATCAGCACTCACTAGATCATGTGTCCTAAGTGACATGTTCACATTGTACTCATTCCTCAAAGAGCACAACATACTAGATGTCATTCAATACTTCCTAACTCCTTATCTCATTAAGCCCACAGAACTTTATCTCAAAATTAAGTTAAGAAACACCAGCTTTATGATAAGAGTCTCCCTAAACTTGAATACTAAATTATCATAATATTGTACTTTTCCAACTCGTAAAACTGATTACACAAGATTTCAATAAGTTAATATTGAAACAGAGCAGTGTCACTAATTTAAATCATTCAATTAAAGTAAGTTACTTTCGAATAACTCAAAAGTAATGCTTTATCGTCTGATTCAATTAGTGTTCATGAAATATCCTTCAAACAACCTTATTTCATATAACCTTTGCATTTTTTATATTAATAATATTTTGTTCCCGTGATCATCGACTAA
>PUQB01000521.1:81368-152381 GCA_003024785.1 Selaginella tamariscina
ATATACTTTAGAGTATTCCAAATATTACCACACACACACACACACACATATATGCATCTAAAAATACTTCATGCATGGTGGCATGTTATGTGTCACCATTCAATAAAGTAACTAAAGTATTTAATTCATTATATATGTTGCTTGAATCTTATTTGAATTTTGATAAAATAATTAAATTTTTTATCAAATATTCCATACTGTTGTTTGTGTATGTTCGTATATAGTTACGAGCACACATACACGCACGCACACATGGTTAAAAGGTGTACATTTGAAGTTTTATATATCAGCTAACAGCATATTAGCTATATACACATTATTATTATTATATAATAAATAATTGGTTATTCACATCATTTTAAACTATGTTCAAGACTTCTCAATTTCACACTCCTTCGACACATCCAAGCCTTTTAATATTAATACTCCGCTGTTCTTAGTCTTGTAATAACAAACATAAATAATCATTTATATAATTGCACCAACTAACCCAAGAGCATTAGGAATCTGCATATAAAAAACACGTAAGAATCAGTGCATATATATATATATGTATATGTGTGTGTGGTTTGCGATTTAATATATATATGCATACTTACGATGGGTAGATATCCAACAGTACAAAACCATAGAAGATGCGGTAACTAACACATCAGAGTGAGTAAGAAGGGCATGAACTCGGTACTCTTAGTTCTGCACACTAGAAACTGCAGTCTCAAATTGTTAAATAAACAGTTTTCTATATATATATTAATTAAAAATGTATGTGTTATATATTAAAAGGAATGTTCTCTTATTATAACTTTTTAAATAATATATATAATATATAGTTATAATGACCAAAAGTGTGCATAATACATTCCAATATTAAAAATAACGGCTACAACCCCCAATATCTGAATTCTTGTTCTTATCATGAATTCTCATGATAACCCTAAACCCAAAGTTACTGTTGCAAGTATATCCAATGAAAAGAGTCCCAGTACTTGCATCTAAATAAACACTGTAAGTGTGTGTGTGTGAGAGAGAAGAGAGAGAGAGAGAGAGAAACCTTATAAATATATATTATATTCACATATACACATGTATATTACCCTTTTTTTCTGATGGACGCATAGGTCAAGAAAATGAAGACGTAAGTGCCTTGGATGATTACACCGGCACCTTTAATTGTTATGACTAACAAGTTTCCCTTGTTAACTGGGAGCCCATAAAGCACCCACTGGTAACATATGGATCCCAGAAAACTCTTGAGTTATTTTTTCTTAATAATGGATAAAATGTCTTTCTGTAATAAACAAGAAAAAATATATTTATATATGATCTAAATTAAAAACATATAATATATATGTATGTACTCACACACACACACGTGTGTTTGTGTGTGTGTGTGTTTAACAATGGACGAGGAACAAGATGAGTGCTGCGATATTGCCCATAATGCCCAAGGCTGTTGCAGCTGCCTTATCCATGGTTGCCTAGTGAAATGTATGTTAGCTTTTATATACTATGTTTATTATCTATCTATCTATCTATCACAAACAGAACTATACACTTCCGTTGTTAAACCAGAAATGTCTCAATTAACGTTGAGATTCTTTGACTATGTATACATTTGGTACGTGGGGTGAAAGCATTTGGGATTTCCGTAGAGATTAAATAGAGATGGCATTGACATCTCTCTTGAGAGAGTATGTGTGTGGACACATCCCCTTAGGGCACCACAAGACGTAAAACAATACATGCATACATACGTACATACATATTATGGAGATTAATGTAACGGTGAAGATTACACCATTTAACTTTGAATGGATGAGATCAATTCATATTAAGATTTAATAATCGTACGATTGATCAAAACAAGTGGTTGTTAACATAGATTTTAGATGATTAACTTATCAAAGTAATTTATTATTAATATAAATTATGAATCTAAACATTAAAGTTTCAAAGAACATTACAAGATGTAGACTTTATTATTGTATAGATTAAAATTAAAAATTTATAAATAAAACACTTATATACAATCATTTATTATATACACGATCAATGGTACTCAAAAGTACTAGTATTCCTTAAAAGTTAAAAAGTACATTTTCATGTCACTGAGTATGATGAAAGTCGCTAAGTCAGTAGGTAAAGATCCCAAGTAAGGTGATGAATTTTCACAATCTCAAACATACGGACACACAAAGGTGTGTGTGTGTGTGCGCGCGCGCACACAGAAGTCCGGCAAGAACTTTCTAATTTAAAACATCTTCCATATATAAAACAAACTAGAGTATACATTGTGTATGAAAATGAGCATGATGAACCGGCTACATTGATTTCTTATCATACTTAACAATCTCATGTGGTTATATAATTATACATAAGTATCTAAATAATAATAAACTTATGACAAGCTACTTAATAACAAGCACTAATATATATTATATATACTCAAATTCAAATTTTTTATCATTTAAATATGTGTCAATTTTAAAATATTAAAAACTTTTCTTTCTCTCTTAACTTTAAGAATGCATTAAAATTTATATAATATAACTAGCTGAGCGTTTAAAGCTACGGCAAATAATAATTAATACATAACATATTTCAGATTATATTTCTTAATTTGAACTAATGATATATTCTGATGCATAAACCTCTCGTTGAAAACTATATGTTATAAGATTAAGAAATAATTTCTTAATCTATTAAAAACTTAATTGTTTATCTATGCTATATCCTTAAGATATATACAGTGTATCAAAAACTTAAGATGTTAACAAAATTTCCTAAGATAAATCATCCAATTGAGATAAACCCATAAGTACATTATAATCAATGGTATTTCATATAAAAGTAGTTGCCACATTATTAATTCTTAGATAAAATTTAAAATTAAAACACGCTCGTTGAAAATAATATGTTTCACATATTGTTACCTAAACTCTGTATTCATAAATTAATAAATATTTTCATATGTATACATGGAGTATATGGATACATATATGTACCTATATATAAATGATATATAAGTATAGCTTTGACAATTGTTACATACTAAATAGTTATCAATAGTTTTAAAATGAAATCTCAAAAGAAAATTTAGTTAAAATATATCTCTAGAATACATTTTGTTTTGAAATCTATGTTCTTGCTTAATTAATAGAGAGAGAGAGAGAGAGAGAGAGAGAGAGAGATGTTAAAATATACTAAAGATAAAAAGATTACTGTTAAAATCTTATCCCACTCGGTTAAAATTTAGAATAAAAAATATAATCTAAAGCATTATATTAAAATATATTTTTAAGAACACTATATATTCAATATGTGAACCATAAGTTGTGTGGAAAAAGAATAATTACAATAATATACATTGTAACAAATATAATTAAGACTTCTACTATATATTAATCATAGTTATTTAAGCAAATCATGTATAAAAGATCTTTTTGAAGTATTCAAATGCACATTAAGATAATGCTGGTGTGCACTACAACTACATGCTTGATTTATCTTTTAATTTAATATACTATAAAATAATAAATTTTAATTTAAAAAAGTAATAAAATTAATAATAATAAATTAATAATTAATATATACACATTAAATTATAGTTTGTATTTTACTATATAGGTATACTATGTATGGTATAATCGTAGTATATATAAATTAAGAGGCCTGATAGGCCCTTTGGCCCTCTTTGTTTTAATTTAATTAATTTTAATTAATTGATTGATAAACACTAAACACAAAAAAAACATGGGTTAGTTTGTAGAATACGTCTCTTATTATTTAGGAAGGATTTAAAATGCTTAAATGCTATGACATGGAGGGAAAATCCTAATGAAATAAGTTAAAAAAAATTAAATATGTATTTATAAAACATTAATTTTTACACTTGCAGCACTAGGGTTTGCAAAATCAGATCTTAAAAGACTCTCAATGTAGTTACAAAACCAAAAATTAAAAAAATAATTAACACACACACAAACATGTATATATTCTTATGTATGTATTTAACACATACCTTGTCCGGGAAATCGATTCATCTTTGACTCCAAAGTGTTCTTTTTAACTTTTTCCTTGCGTCCGTGATAACGACTCTCTTATGTCCTTGCGCCACGAAGTAATGATTCTTGATTAAAGCCTTGGTCGAAGAATTCAGGGAAAATTCTTTTTACTTTAAGTTAAATAATAACTCAGATCTCTTGTTCTTAAGCTTAATCACTTCATTATGTACTCTTTTAAGATCTCGCTCAAATTCTTGCTGAGTGCTGCTATTTTGCTCTCAAAGTCTTATACGGTAAAGATTGTTAATGTACGCAAATCGAGTTTTATGTGTCAATTATTACTTAGGACTTATCATACACTTAAATATTAATCTATAATAATAATTATTAATAAACTTCTTTTCTTTATTTATAATATTGGAATACATTATATATACTTAATTCTTCTGGTTGTTAAATTATTCTTTTAATTGAGTATTTTCAGTTATGTGAGAACCATGCTGATTATCAATGTTGACATACACAAAGAGATCCCCATTGCGTTTCATCCATTGCTCTACAGTTTTATTATCTTTCGGTGGCGAAAGACAGTCGCACATAAGTAATTTATAAAATAAAACATGTTTTGATGGTTCCTTTTGAACTCTGTGAATATAAACTGCAATAGGCGATCTAGCTAGCAAATGGACTTCAAATTCTATCTCGTGCTCGACATAGTTCAAGACGATTTTGCAACTGCGACTCCCCCTCTCCCCATTCCCTATTGAAAAAAAATATAAGGAAATAAAAAACAGGAAATCTCACACACGCGACACAGACCTACATTGGACGAGAGATTCCGTCGTGGATAGAACACAAAGAATCAGAAACAGAGACTGCCCGATGTTATGATCTGCAACACTCTTGAGCCGCAAACCATTGAATCGGATTGAGCCCTCAAATAGCAGCCGCAATGATAGATTCTCAAACTGACCCTGACGATCGACGTTCTTGAGCTGCAAACCGTGAGGTTGAGCCGGATTGAGGGCCGCAATGACGAGTCCGACTCGCAATGATCCGGATTGAGTCGAGCAATGCCCTGACAGGGTCAAACACAGAGACGCGAAGAACCCTAAACGCCAGGATATTTTCTATTAAAGTGTGTTCGTTAAAACATTGAAACATTTCATTATACTATTCTTATTCTATAAATTTTGAGTTACACTATGTACCGGTAGTTTATAAAACTATCGTCATTAGAAAATCTTATTTTAATTATAACATTAATATATATAAAATAATGTAATAAAAATGTAGCATAATATATTAATTATTTTTTTCTATTAAAAAACAAATCTGATATAAAAATTAGCAAAAGAAGATTACTGCTTTGCTTTTGATTTTAATTTTAATTTTGTTCTTTTAATTATATATATGTACAAGTTTGAAAATATTTATGCAAATTTAAAAGGTAAACGATGCGTGGTTAAGTAAACATGTTTTACACGTCTCACTATATATAATATATATATATATATATATATATATATAAAGGGAGAGAGTATGGGAAATTCATATATGCCACATATCTTTGTATAGAGCTTCTTCCATAATGCAAAAAGTCAAAGTACGAAGCGTATCATTACCATTATTTGCATCCCTTATATACTTCTTTATTCCCCATAGGCATACATTTTGTTCTAGACACATTCATTCATGAGATAAGCCTTTTGCCCTTAAGTATACTTTAAATTAAATCATTTTTTATTCTTAAGTACTTGTAATTTTTATAAAAAATCTTATATTTTATATGCAAACTCTACTTGATAAGGTATATATATTAGTATTTTGAAAGACCTTTGAATGCCCGTAAGTTGAAAATTGTTTTATATTAAGTGAAGCCCTGTACTCCCATATGGTGCTTCTTCCCTCTTATGCTCCTTTCCATGTCGACATTCAAGTATATTACTTTTAATATATTCTTTAAATAAAAATATTTTTTAAATTAAAATATTCTAAAAACCTACCACGCACCAATGTATCTTATTATAGATATACATTGCAAACACACACACGTGTTTTTTGTGTGCAGATTCGCTATAGTATTTATACTATAAATTAATTATTATTTATTAAAATTAACATTTAACATAAATGAATGCATGATAGATTCCTAATACTCTTGGATTAGTCGATTCGATTATATAAATAATTTTTTATGCTTGTTATTACAAGCTTAAGAAAACAATTGACAGTGAAATATTAACATCCAAAGGCTCGGGTGTCCCAAGGATATTGAGCGGGAATTCTTGAGCATAGTCTGACATATATATTATACTACATTCTTGTCATTTACTTAATGACTAATTAAATTAATGGTTTTTATTTAAATTAAGCTTACATGTATATACATACACATACACATTTTAGAAATTTAATATAATAAAGATTAAGTAAAAATTAATTAGAACCTTATCACTTTCTTATCAAAATTCAACTTAATTCAAGCAACATATATAATTAAATTTAAACGTTCTAGATTGGTGACACGTAGCATATGGCATCATGCATGAAGTATTTTTACATGTGAATATTCTAATGCATATTAATTTAAATACTCTAAAGTATGGTGTCTGCATCTTGTGTATACGTTTATTATTTCAATACTAATAGTAAACAACAGCAGTAAGTAATATTTGAAACATTAAACGTAAATAAAATAATTATATTAATAATAAGATTACCTATATGATAGTCAGGTAATAAATTAATTTTATTGCAATCACAGTACTTAAACCTATGTAATGTAAAACCATATATATACCATGTGAGTGTACAGAAAGAGACTTTTTCTTAATAGATTTTCATGCACATAAATATACTTTTCATACATATATTACTTTAAACAGGTGCCCTAAATTAAATCCTATTTAAACGATTCCGTAACTTAGTATTTAATATTGCAATCCTACGTTGATTTTAAACCATATGTTATAATTTAATTTTAAATATATTATATTATATTAAAATTGCATTGCCAATTTTAAAGCTAAATTTACAGTTTATAATTTTGATTTTGATGAAATTATCAGATTTTCATTTTCAAACTAAAATCCACTAAGATAATAATAATTTATAAACATTAAAACAAAAGGGTATGGAACAAATTTAAATTCAGAAATGTAAAATAAATTCATTATTATTGCTTTCTATTTAGCTACTTACTTTTGCTCTAACAATCTTTTATTTTTATGTTGTTTCTTTATTTTTTTTTCATTCCTAATTATGTATAATGATATTAAATTTTACAAATCACCAATGCATTTCTATTTATAACCCCAAGTTGTAGAATAATAATATTGTTAATGCCAATCATTATTGCTTTTTATCTAACTTTCTCATGTGTAAATATTATATTTATAAACCAAGACATTTTTAAGTTTTAAATATAAATTATAAAGCCTATGACAGACTTAAAAATCATTTATGCAAAGTACACGACAAATAATTTATAAATCAAACATATTTTGTTTCTAATATAGCCTTACTTCTCAAATGAATGTACAAAAGACCATGTTCTCTCTAGTACATGAATAAGATACACATTTAGTAATTACATGTATTTCGTTTTGTATTTTTTGGCTTCTATATGCTCATACAATACATGTATGCTTTATATACGCTATATTCTGGATGTGTATTTGTTTTTGTCAAGTTTGTATTCCAGAACTTATTTTGGGTTGCATTTGCGAAACGTATTTTCTTTTAAATATTTTTTTTGTGAGGTATTGTTGACGGTGAAGGACGTAAATATACTTATTATTTATACTTAACAATTATTCTCTCGGATATGTATTTTAAACAACAACATAAATTTTACAGAGAACTGTTCTGGTCGTGAAGTGGAACCCAAGCAAGGGCTCCTATACTTACAATTTGTACACGATATTTAGAACATTAGGAGTGGCAGGCCCGTTTGGCAGGTGGCACATCACCAGTCGAGGACCGCTTTCGGGGGAGAAGATTCTTGCCCATAGGCCTGGGACGGAAAGCTGAGTGCCGGAGGCTGGCATGGTGCTTTGCAAGATCTACTTGGTTGTTCAGAATGGTGTCAAATATAGTAGCGCTGGGGTATTCACTCCCCTGGCAGCCATCCAGCACTAGCAAGTAGCGAACGACGGCACACTCCTCCAAAGATTTGGGCACAACATAGCAGTTATTGTTTCCCAACGACTCCTGCCACTCGCCAGACGCTTCAACAATGGCAGCCGCACGCTCCTCCAAAGATTTGGGCACAACATAGCAGTTATTGTTTCCGAACGACTCCTGCCACTCGCCAAACACTTCAACAATGGCAACGCATGAAAGGGCTTCCTTGAAGAGCCCAATCCCAGCTGCACAACCTGCATAACGAGCAGAGTGTGCCAAGTAAGGAGAACAGTAGATCCCTTCTCCACTAGCTGCACCAGCTGACATGTGCTGCGATCCAATCCCATTCCGGAGGATGGAATACCAGTTTCCACAGTGGCTACCGTGAAATGCAAAGAAGGACCTACCTGCGAGCTTAACTTCCCTCTCTGGTGCGTCACGGTTGCTGAAGAGGCAAACTGGATGAGTTTATAACTCAACCGGGGAACCACTCCTTGTGCATTCTCTTCCTCTCTTTGTGTGGTCACATGGGACTTTTTGGTCATGAGAGCTTCCAGATCATCCTCACTACTGCAGTTTGCCATGTCTTCAATGCTTGGAAGAGTGCCAAGAACATTATCAACCACCTCAACCATTTTGTCCCCTGGATCACACGCCGAACCCGAGTCCCCGTTCCCACGTCTGCAATACAAATGCATTATAAGCTTACACGTCTTTCAGCACAAATGTGAAGGTCCACGGACAGATTTGCCCAAGTACGTGGAGTATATATATTTAAAAGAGCTTACCTTATCTCCCTGCTCTCCAATAAGAAGCTTGGAAAGGGCTGCACGACATCCCGCTTGTGTGCTGCAGCAGCCATGAAAGCAAGCTCCAGCTGCACAAGTTGAGTTGAAGTTTTGAGTTCTCTTAAAACACAAGCACCCACGCCTCGCTCCTGGCAAGCGAAGAGACAAATATCCTTGCTACACACTTGTAGCTTCGTAGGCTCCATAGGAAGAGCGTCCAAGCACATAGGGCACCACCCTGGCAACCTGTCTAACTGACGTCCAAGGAAGCTCACAAGACCAACTATGAGGTTATCCATCCTTGCCGTGCGTATAAGATCGTCATACATGGCCGCATTGTTTTCCAGGATGGAGTCCAAAGTGAGATCTGGAAATTGAGAAGTCTTCACAGTTGGTGGGTTACTGCTCACAAAGCTGGTAAGTATGCCCACAAGTGCAGGAACTAGAGTGCTTTGACCATAGCCGAGAACCTCGGTAGCTGGATAGACTTGGTCACCAAGTTGTCTAGTGCACGCAACCACAGGCATGAAATCCCGCTTTGAAATAGAGGAAGCTCTCCACACTCCAATTCCATACTCCAGATTCAACACCAGCCGGTTCTCTTTGCAAAATCCCAACCCATATGCCACGGAGTCATTGTGGAGTAGTTTGCCAAGGTCGATCCCGATGCACACATCATTGGCTTCGATTGTTATTGCGAAAGACTGGAGAATAGCATCTTGGCTTCGACAGCAATGAGATGCAGCTTGTTCCACCATCCATTGCAGGGAACCTGGAGATGTTGCGTGATAAGAAAATATGGGAAGTGAATATCGCTCTTGGTCCTCATTGTCGCCGCAGTGGCAATCTTCCTTGGCCTTGTCATATGCTTCCAACATATTCAGAATGTGATCGAGCATGGCCATCAAACTTGGTTTCTCACCATCGGCAAGTGTTTGAATTTTCTCGTTGAGAACCATGATCCTCCCGTCCAATGGATTTAACTCCACAGATGTTATCACACGGTCTGGCATGTCCAAAAAGAAACGAAAATCATCTATGTCCACTCGGATTTTGTACTCCTCGTAATTCACAACGTCCTCCAGTGTGAATCCTACAGATATTCTATCTATCCTATTCTCATTAGCAATCAACCACAAAGGAAGAGCACAATCTGGAACACACATAATATCTATCTATTACACGGGAGCAGACAATACAACGATAGAACGATAAAGAACCCTATTTCCGTGTTCCGTCGTCTGTATTTAACGCTACAGCGCGTAGCTGTCGGATCCAAACCGTGCACAAACCACGCCGTCGGACTGACACTCGTCCTCCCGCAGCTGAAAAGGAAACAACGCGGTAACTTACAAATTTTGAAAGTTTTTATCTATAAATGGGTATATAGATTTAGCGTTAATAATGCAAAAAGAAAATTTTAACTGAAATGAGGTGAAAAGAAATGAATGTGATTGAATAAGCTTGTTGAAAATCCCATGCGTATAATTTAGATTCCATACATATACTGTATAGCAGTGCGTGTGGTACCAACTGAGAGACACACAACCTTTAACTATTAAACATTTTAAGTTTATAAATCGGAAGAGTTTAGATTAGCAACACTATGTTATAAACAATGTTTTCACTAGAATGGAAAATTAAAAATATCTACTTGTGTGTGTATTGTATGTATGTACAGGTATATATGGAAGTGAACTCTAAACTTTTAATATTTGTTTTTGATTCAGAGTCCAAGTTAGGACTTCAGCTGCAGCAACAACTTGCAGTGCTATGAGAGTAAGTATTATTCAATTGTGAATACATGTGTGTAGATAAGTGTGTGTGTGTGTGTGTTTAACTTAAGAATCCGTAGAGCTTAAACTTTCATGTACATGTTAAAGGCAAGTCCATGTATAGGTGTGTGTGTGTGTGTGTGTGTGTGTGTATGTGAGAGAGAGAGAGAGAGAGAGAGAGATCATGCTTAAGCTATTTTACAGGCGCACAGTACCAAACAATTCAGCATCAATCTGAGACGGTTTCCAAGACAGCTCCAATGCAATGTAAGTCTTTAATCAACTTAAATTCTTAACTATTTCTTTGTTCTAAAGAATTTGTAGGAAGTCTCTACTAAAAAATTCAATTAATCATTTGTTTAATCGTTAAATTATCTTCTCTCTCTCTCTCTCTCTCTCACTCTCACACACACACACACACACACACACACACACACGTAAGATGATGGGGGAGGCAGCGGCTGAGGTGCTGGATGGCAACTAGAGAAACCGTGAATATTGGTTTTAACTAGATTAATAATAATATATAATATATAATAGATCTTAATATCTTTGAACTAAAGCAAGTTTAATCTCTTAAATAAATTTCTGCGTTAAAGGACTTTTTTATATCTAAAGGTTAAATTAAAATATTATTTAATATAATATCAATTTTCTTAATTGCGTTTCTACCAATACGTGCATTTTTTACAACTGTGTGTACGTATATATTTTATGTTTGGCATGTTATAAGCAGTATTATATATACATATATATTCTGAATAAAATGTATATGGATAAAATAAAATCCTGAATCGTTCTTACTATGAATTCCCATGATACAGTTGAAAATATATTAATATGCATAGACACCACAAACATGTCAACGTATATATATATACTTGTATATATATATAATATTTTATTGTGGCAATTGTGGTAATTTATAACAATTGCCACAATAAAATATAATTTAAATAAGCCACAAAATACTTAAGATTGCAACAAAATTAATTTACCAAATTTTGATTATAATTTAACTACACCATTGTTTATATGGAAAATGCAGTCTCAATAAAGCCTAAGCATTTAAAATAAAGATTATATAGTATGATTAGTACAGGTAATTTTATTCTTAATCTTATGTTATTATATAATTATTGTATTTACGTTTAATGTTTCAAATATGATTAACTTCAGTTTACTATTAGTATTGAAAACAATAAACGTATACATATAAAATAAGATGTTATCGTTTGCAGACACATACAAGTCTGGAGTGTGTGTGTGTGTGTGAAATCTGTAACTACATTACTAATACGTCATTAAGTACGTATAACATTGAGATAGATTATTCAATCTATATACTTTAGAGTATTCCAAATATTACACACACACACACACATATATGCATCTAAAAATACTTCATGCATGGTGTGGCATGTATGTGTCACCATTCTAATACAGCTAAAGTATTTAATTTCATTATATATGTGCTTGAATCTTATTTGAATTTTGATAAGATAATTAAATTTTTATCAAATATTCCATACTGTTGTTTGTGTATGTTCGTATATAGTTACGACGCACATACACGCACACACACATGGTTAAAAGTGTGTACATTAAGTTTCATATATCAGCTAACATCAAATACTATATACACATTATTATTATTATAAATAATATAATTGGTCATTGACATCATTTTAGACTATGTTCAAAACTTCTCAGTTCACATCTTCACACATCTGAGCCTTTTATTCAATTGTCGATTGGCTTCTTAGTCTTATAATAATAAGCATAAACAATTATTTATATAATTGCACCAACTAACCCAAAAGCATTGGGAATATGCATATAAGAAACACGTAAGAATCGGTGCATATATATAGATATATATATATGTATATGCGTGTGTGTGTTTGCGATGTGTATATGTGTATGTATGTATATATATATATATATATATATACTTACGATAGGTAGATATCCAACAGTACAAAACCATAGATTGTCCAGAAGATGGCGGTAACCAGACACATCAGAGTGAGTAAGAAGGGCATGAACTCGGTACTCTTAGTCCTGCACACCAGAAACTGCAGTTTCAAATTGTTAAATAAACAGTTTTCTATATATATATAAATTAAAATGTATGTGTTATATATATTAAAAGGAATGTTCTCTTATTATAACTTTTTAAATAATAATATAATTAATATATAATTATAATGACCGAAAGTGGTGCATAATACATTCCAATGTTAAAAATAACGGCTACAACCCCCAATATCTGAATTCTTGTGTTCTTATCATGAATTCCCATGATAACCCCTAAACCCAAAGCTACTGTTGCAAGTATATCCAGTGAAAAGAGTCCAGTACTTGCATCTAAATAAACATTGTGGTGTGTGTGTGAGAGAGAGAGAGAGAGAGAGAGAGAGAGAGAGAAGAGAGAGAGAAAGAGAGAGAGAAAACCTTATATATATTATATTCACATATACACATGTATATTACCCTTTTCTTTCTGGTGGACGCATAGGTCAAGAAAATGAAGACGTAAGTGCCTTGGATGATTACACGGGCACCTTTAATTGTTATGACTAACAAAATTCCCCTTGTTAACTGGGAGCCCATAAAGCACCCACTGGTAACATATGGGATCCCATGAAACTCTTGAGTTGTTTTCTTCTTAATAATGGATAAAAATGTCTTTCTGTGATAAACAAGAAAAAAATATATTTATACATGATCTAAATTAAAAACATATAATATATATGTATGTACTCACACACACACGTGTGTTTGTGTGTGTGTGTGTGTGTGCTTAACAATGGGACGAGGAACAAGATGAGTGCTGCGATATTGCCCATAATGCCCAAGGCTGTTGCAGCTGCCTTATCCATGGTTGCCTAGTGAAATGTATGTTAGCTTTTATATACTATGTGTTTATCTCTCTCTCTCTCTCTCTCTCTCTATCTATATATATATATATAATATATATATATCACAAACAGAACTATACACTTCCGTTGTTAAGTGCAGGTGAAACCAGAAATGTCTCAATTATACGTTGAGATTCTTTGACTATGTATACATTTGGTACGTGGGGTGAAAGCATTTGGGATTTCCGTAGAGAGATGGCATTGACATCTCTCTTGAGAGAGTGTGGTGTGGACACATCCCCTTAGGGCACCACAAGACGTAAAACAATACATGCATACATACGTACATACATATTATGGAGATTAATGTAACGGTGAAGATTACACCATTTAACTTTGAATGGATGAGATCAATTCATATTAAGATTTAATAATCTTACGATTGATCAAAACAAGTGGTTGTTAACATAGATTTTAGATGATTAACTTATCAAAGTAATTTATTATTAATATAAATTATGAATCTGAACATTAAAGTTTCAAAGAACATGACAAGATGTAGACTTTATTATTAGAAATGCTGTATAGATTAAAATTAAAAATTTGTAAATAAAACACTTGTATACATTCATTTATTATATACACATCAATGGTACTCAAAAGTACTAGTATTCCTTCTTAAAAGTTAGAAAGTACATTTTCATGTCACTGAGTATGATGAAAGTATCTAAGTTAGTAGGCAAAGATCCCAAGTAAGGTGATGAATTTTCACAATCTCAAACATACGGACACACAAAGGTGTGGTGTGTGTGTGTGTGCGCGTGCGCAGAAGTCCGGCAAGAACTTTCTAATTTAAAATCTTCCATATATAAAACAAACTAGAGTATACATTGTGTATGAAAATGAGCATGATGAACCGGCTACATTGATTTCTTATCATACTTAACAACCTCATGTGGTTATATAATTATACATAAGTATCTATAATAATATAACTTATGACAAGCTACTTAATAACAAGCACGAATATATATTTATATATACTCAAATTCAATTTTTTTATCATTTAAATGTGTGTCAATTTTAAAATATTAAAAACTTTTCTTTCTCTCTTAACTTTAAGAATGCATTAAAAATTTATATAATATATCTAGCTAAGAATTTAAAGCTACGCCAATAATAATTAATACATAACATATTTCAGATTATATTTTTAATTAACATATTTTAATTTGAACTAATGATATATTCTGATGCATAAACCTCTCGTTGAAAACTATATGTTATAAGATTAAAAATAATTTCTTAATCTATGGTTAAAACTTAATTGTTTATCTATGCTATATCCGTAAGATATATACAGTGTATCAAAAACTTAAGATGTTAACAAAATTTCCTGAGATAAACCCATAAGTACATTATAATCAATGGTATGTCATATGAAAGTAGTTGCCACATATCCATAAGATTATTAATAACTAAACTTTTATTTAATTATCAGATAAATTAGATAAATTCCTTAGATAAAATTTAAAATTAAAACACGCTCGTTGAAAATAATATGTTTCACATATTGTTACCTAAACTCTGTATTCATAAATTAATATAATATTTCATATGTATACATGGAGTATATGGATACAATATGTACCTATATATAAATGATATATAAGTATAACTTTGACAATTGTTACATACTAAATAGTTATCAATAGTTTTATGAAATCTCAAAAGATAATTTTAGTTAAATATATCTCTAGAATACATTTTGTTTTGAAATCTATGTTCTTGCTTAATTAATTGAGAGAGAGAGAGAGTTAAAATATACTAAAGGTAAAAAAATTACTGTTACAAATCTTATCCCACTCGGTTAAAATTTAAAATTTAAAATATAATCTAAAGCATTATATTAAGATATATTTTTAAGATACACTATATCTTCAATATGTAAACCATAAGTTGTGTGGAAAAAGAATAATTACAATATATATACATTGTAACAATATAATTAAGACTTCTACTATATATTAATCATAGTTATTTAAGCAAATCATGTATAAAAGATCTTTTTGAAGTATTCAAATGCAGATTAAGATAATGCTGGTGTGCACTACAAGCTTGATTTATCTTTTAATTTAATATATTATAAAATAATAAATTTTAATTAAAAAATAATAAAATTAATAAATAATAAATTAATAATTAATATATACACATTAAATTATAGTTCGTATTTTACTATATAGGTATACTTTGTATAGGTATAATCGTAATATATAAATTAAGAGGCCTGCTAGGCCCTTTGGGCCACTCTTTATTTTAATTTAATTAATTTTAATTAATTGATTAATAAATATTAAACACAAAAAAAACATGGGTTAATTTATAGAATACCCCCCTCCTATTTCAATATTATTTAAGAGGGATTTAAAATGTCTAAATGTTATAACACAGAGGAAAACCTTAATAAAATAAGTTTAAAAAAATAAATGTATATTTATAAAACATTAATTTTTATTTATAATACAAATAATTAATTTATATGTGTAAATAAATAAAATTTAATTAAAATTTAGTATGCAAGACACCCTTGGGAATTAGGGTAAATGATAATTTTCCTCAAATTTCTTATACACGTCCTAGGGTCGTGTTCTACAAGTGACCCATTTAAATCTTTAAAATGCATATAAAATTAAAAAAAGAGGGTTCTCCGCCTAAATTAATTATATATGAATTTGTATACATAATGAGATGCATTACAATCTTTATTATAATATTATTATTCTAATATTAATTAATATGGTTTATTTTATGTATGTTTGTATATATATTTATAAAGCTAGATTGTATAATTTATCAGTAAATTATTAATTAATATAATGTTATTTAATGAAGATTCTACAAACGATGTGTTTAATATTGGACTCATTTTATATTATATATCAAGTATTTTACCTTTATTAATAATATATTAATTACCCAATTTTTAAATACAATTTATTTGCTATTCTGTATGAAATTGAGCTAGAATGGAAAATGGAGTCTCAATAAAGTCTACGAATTAAAATTTTCATGTCCCCTCTCTTAATCATGATTAATTAATTTAATTTTGTAATTCATTTTATATGCATGTTCAAGATATAAATGAAAAAAGACTTTCAGGCTTAATACAATTCATCTATATATGTAATTTGGTATATATAAGAATAATAACTAAATTAAGAATTAACTTAAGATAAATTTATTAAGTTAAAAATTAATTTAAAATAAATTCATAAGTTAAAGATAACAATTGAATTAAAGATAACGATAAACTTAAAGATAACAATAAGTTAAGGTTATTAAATAATTAAATCTTAACATAGATAAATTTAGGAGGTTAATCCAATTTAAAAATAAATTCATAAAATTAAAGATAACAATTGAATTAAAAGTTTAACTTAGAAATAAATTTATAAAATTAAAGATAACAACTAGGTTAAAGGGTTTAATTTAAAAATAAATATATATTAAAGATAACAACTAAATTAAGAATTTAATTTAAGGATTCATCAGTTAAAGGAAAATAACTGGGTTAAGGGTTCATCTTAAAAATAAATTTATTAAGTTAAAAATAATAATTAAGTTAAATGTCTAACTTAGAATAAACTCACTAAATTAAATATAACAATTGGTCTATTAAATAATAAAGTATTATTAAATAGTTAAACCCACCAACCGTGAACCGTATTAGTTTAATAACATAATTAAATTTTTTATCAAATATGTCAAATATGTAATTAAACCGTACAGACCTTGTTTAAAATTAACACTTATTAAATCTCGTGATTAAATTTTCCTTATTATATCAAATGTTTAAAATTATAGTTTGTGTGTATAATGTGTATGTATATATATATATGTGGTCATATATACTTAGGTGCTGTACACATGAACTCGGTACTCTTTGTCCTGTACACCAGAAACTGCAGTTTAGAATTGTGATATAAACAGTGCTTGATTTCTAAAATGTATATTCTCTATATAGATATGTATTAATTAAAATGTATTTTATACATATGTTAAAAGTAATATTGTCTTATTACTACTTTTTTAATATAGTATTAACTATATTCACATATTATATAATTGTTGTGATTGACAAAGGTGTATGCTAATTATATTTTAAAAAAGAACATTTTAATAATTTATCTTTAAACATATTAATGTTTATTATATTAAATTATTTATATACTTACAATGACTGAAAGTGGTCTCCAATGTTGAAAATAACTGCTAGAACCCCCAATATCTGAATTCTTTGTTCTTATTATTTATAAGACACCTACTGGTCAACAATATTTCTTGCTTTTTATTAGTTTATAACTTTTTTTAAATTTCTGACATAATAATAAATATTTTAATATAAATATACAACACTAAAACAACAATAATATTTAATATATTTAGGGAAAATTATCAAACTGATCCTCTAGTTTTATATAATTTTCAAATTATCCCAGTAGTTTTGTTAATAATACACACAGACCTACACACACATGCAATATATTGTTTAAAGCTAAAATATATAACACAAATGATAAACAAATTGTTTAATGCTAAAATATATAACATTGCATGTGTGTGTGGTGTATTATTAAGTTGAGTAATGACTCAAGGCTAATTTGATAATTTTTCAAAACTAAAGGGTCAGTTTGATAAATTTCCCTATAAAATATACAACACTAAAACAACAATAATATATTAATATATTTACCAATAATCTTCACATGAATAAATTCCATCCTTAAACAAATGCAAACCAATACTATCTCTCACAAGTATCTTCCTCCTACTAACCTCAGAAATAAACTTAAAAGCATTATGACAATCATTGCAAATGCGAATATTCTTCACCACTCTTAGCATATTCCCAGGATCACTGTTCATAATCCCGAGTTTCTCACTATGATACTGGAGCATGTTCTCTTTTTCTTCCTCGTTTGATCCAATTATAACGACACACGTGTCTGGTGTATATCCGTTTAGCTTAATCTCCCTCTTAATCTTTTCGTAAACTTCGTTAATCTCTCTATGCGAAGAATCTCCACTCTTAAACTCGTAAACCCTGTAAGAAGATATATATTAATGCATCCATAAACTACACGTGTAAGTGTGCGTGTGTATGTGTGTTATTGGAAAGAACATCATATCCGTATATATCTGATAACATGTGTATAAATCAACATTTAAACCAGAGTGCGCGTGTTTGTGTAAGAATGATAATAAAGCACCACTGTTCTGTGGAACATATACATACACAACTTATATATATGTATGTAAAGCCATATCTAATAATATATTATGCCTATGTATGTAGCTGTGTGTGTGTGTGTGTGTTGAGTACACATATATTTATATTTAACCTCTATCTATATGTAATAATATAAGTCATAGATAAATTCTATGTGTAAAGAATATCTGTACATATAGTTTATATGCATGCCAATGTATTGATACCTAGTGACCTGCGTATGCATCTATATATGCAAATACATGCATCACCACTACATCTGGAAGTGTGTATATACATATGTATGTATGTATATATAGACGACGTGCATACATTGTGTGTGTGTGTGTGCGTGCTATAACGTACCTGCTTTTAACTTCAATGAAGCTCCTACCGCGTTCTGTCTTAATTACGTATCTCTCTACCGTAAACTTCCTTAATTTCTCTACCATTTCCCACTCCCCGGCATTTGCATATATATTGGATAAAATTATATAGGCCTCGGCATCCCTTGGCTTTCTCAAAATCACCTATTTATATAACATTATTATTATCATCGTTACCATATAATAATATATAGTAAATCTGTGTGTGTGTGTGTGTGTGTTTGTATATATGTATATGTTTGTACACAGACACAAATAACACAAACATACATACATCTACAGACTCACTCACACTCACACTCCACACGCGCACACAGACACACCTGTCTTGCAGCACGCTTGGCTCGTATTAAATCCCCGTGGAATCTGCAAGCACGTAGAAGAATCATCCACAAGTACGCGTTCTTTGAGGAGGGAACCCTGTTTATGAACATCTCAGCAAGCTCAAGCTTCCCTGCTCGGCCATCTGGTTTATTAAACACCCTGTATGCATAATACTCGGTACTATGCCATATTCCTCATGCATTGTCATATAAACCCGGCAACATAGTTCGACTGAAAAACAAATTTATGTATGTTTGTCCCTATGTATACATACACATTATATGTGTATGCATATCCCTTCGAAGTCACATTGTTTAAGTTACACACACACACACAGATTTTACCTTCGCAGCAAGATAGCAGGCTTTGGAATGTACTGTGGTCTGGTTCAAATCCTGCTTGTAACATATGTGAAAAGGTATATAAAGCCTGCATACTGCAGTTATGCTCGGAATATATTGAGATTATTGAATTCCACGAAGTGACTGACTCCGGAATATGTTGAAAGACTCTTTCTGCTTCTTCAAGAAGCCCACATTTCCCATACATTTCCACAAGTGCACTTTGTAAAACCTTCGTACTGGAATACAACACACAATTAGTATATGATAACATCAATATGTGGTGTGTGTGTGTGTGTGTGTGTGCTTATATACACACGTATGTATGCGTTATGTAATCTATTATGTTATATTGTTGTAGTATAAGGATAAAAGGACTTACACAATGTGTGTGTGTGTGTGCATTTATTAATACCTTTGAATAATACTGCACTCAACGATATGTTGATGGAGTTTAATCCCCTCATTTAAAGCAGCCAGCTTACCACATGCAAATAATATAACTGGGAGTATGCTAGAATCGCAGCGAGTATATCCATCAAGCTGCATATATAATACATATTACATACACACACAAAGACACACACACACTTACGTGCATATGTTGAAAAAGTTGTAATGCTTCAGTATACTGTTCATGCTCCACGTAACTCTTGATCATTAAATTCCAAGATATTATATCTTTGTCTGGGATATTGTCAAAAATGATTCGAGCATCTTTGAGACTGCCATACTTAGCGTACATCTGTACAAGCGCTGTAGTTACTTTGTCCGTATCAAGTCCCTCTTGTGATACCATGTTATATATCTGGCTACATACACAAAATAAAGGACCGTATAGAGAAACATACTATCACACATATGAAACGGTATGTATATATGTATCCAGTCGTATGTATATATATTCACATACCTGATCAAAGTCCTCAGTTTTGTGGGCACATTCAAATCGATTTCCAGAGCATCCTTGTCTCTCATGCTGGTATCTGCCTAACAATATATTATAAAAGTTACACATAAAATATATATATTATATATTAAGTTCTACTCATAGAACAGATATATAAGTTATATGTAACATATATAATACACACCTTGCTAAAGTGCTGAGGATTAGCGCATAATCAGGCTTGTTTAATAAACCAGCTTCACTAAACAGCACCTTATCAAAGAGTTCCAATGCTCTGAAGAATACTCCTTTGTCAGAATACGCTGATATCATTGTAGTCCACACAGAAATGCTCTTATTCGATATTTTATTAAACACCTGTATATATATATTTCAGAGAGGGTATATGACTGCAGTAAATACCTGCTTACCTCAGAAGCATCTTCAAGGCTTTCGGCTCTGCTATACATGTGAAATAGAGCAGTCTGGATGATGTTATCACTCTCTAAACCGCGCCTTTTAACCTGTCATATATATATATATATATATATGTATGTATGTATGTATGTATGAGTGCTACACATATAAATGTTGTAAACTAACCTGTTCGTGAACTTTTCTTCCTTCTCGTAACATCTTTCCATGCCCACAAGCTCCTAAAACCTGTAATATGTATCATTGTGTGCGTGCGTGCGTGCGTGTGTGTGTGTCATCTAATCATAAACTGTATATTCATGAAGTATAAGCTAAGGACAAGTTACCGGTTAATTTATAAAAAATACTTGTTATAATATTTGTTAAATTACACAAATTAAATAAGAGTGTAAATATATAATATATATGAGATATACCACTGTGAAGGTGACTTTATCCGGTATGGCTTCGTCTTTCATATCTTGGAAAAGCTCAAGAGCTTGAGTATATTCTCCACAGTCTACACAAGCTTTTATCATTGATGTCCATAATAAAACATCTCTTTTTCGCATCTTGTTGAATATTTTCCTTCCTTCTTCTATACACTGATCAAGTAACAAATATTAACGTGAGTGTGTGTGCGCGCGCGCGCGCGCGCTTTATATGACTATGTAAAAAAAGAATTGATTATGTATGTGTAATAGTAGAGGTAGTGTATGTGGAAACTATGTATGTATGCAAAGAATGTTGGTAGCTTTGAATGTGAAAGTACTACAGCAGAATCAAATATGTATGTGTATCTACGTGGAGTTAACTATGCAATGAAAGAATATGCATATATATAGTAGTAAATTAAATGTATATAAATCTGCATTTCTTATATGTATATGATGGACACACACACACACACATGCATACCTCGCAATTGAGATACATGTGCACTAAGTGCCCCTTAATTGAGTCATTATTCTCCAATCCTGCTTTAATAATCTCTACATGAGCCCTTGTACACTCTGAAACACTCTCGTTCTTCCCGCATTCTTGGAGCATTTTCACATACTTCTCAAGCTTAATAAGCTTCTTCTCATGGTTGAATCTGCAAATACAATATATATACATATATATTGCACACATGAGCGTGTGTGTTTCTATATGTAACATATATACATTTATACCTTTCGGATACATTCATCTCAAGATTAATAGGCTTCTTCTCATGGTTCAATCTGTACCCAAATACAGTGCGTATGTACGTGTTTATCTATACAATACATATAAATATACACATGTATATACACACGCACACACGTACCTTTCAGATAGGAATGTGGCATTTGAAGAAAATTTTGTGTTTGTCAAGGACTGTTGGAGAAGGAAGCTTTGCCATGTCCCCTTGTTCATAGATTATTAACGCTAATAACCGTTCCTGTCACATCAAAACATAGATATTTAAATATACACGTGTATGTGCCTTCTATATATGTATGTATATCATGTCTGTATACACATACATACCCAATTAATCAATAATAATCTAG
Organism: Selaginella tamariscina; assembly: GCA_003024785.1. Lineage (NCBI taxonomy): Eukaryota > Viridiplantae > Streptophyta > Lycopodiopsida > Selaginellales > Selaginellaceae > Selaginella > Selaginella tamariscina. Next base: position 104,092 of record PUQB01000521.1, read on the forward strand.
CATTAGCGGTAAACAACTTCCTGTCACATCAACACGAGTGATATATGTGCATGTATCTATGTGCAATATGTACATGTGTATTTGTGATCTTATATCCCACATACATACATACATACATCCATACATATTGCGTGTATACACACCCATATATATATACATGTATACTTCTTGCATACCCTCCTGTGAGATCATACTCTCACACGTATGTATGTATATATTCCGTACTGTTTTACATACATAAAATACACATATACGTACACATACATTAGACTATGTATACGTAGCTGTTTTACACCATCCAGATCACATGCATACATATATATACACACATCTCTCTCAAACCAGTAATGAGAAAATTAATTAGTAAGACTCTTAACTATACAAAACTGAGATTTACGAGTGCCAATCACCTAACCTCCACTAAGTTAGACCTTTCCTGTAACAAGACAGACAAACTACAGATACTCTGCAACAAAGGTTGTATGTGTATATATATGTATGTGTGTGCACACGTTTATGTGTGTATGAATATATACACAAGTACGCAGAAATTTATAAGAAATTTTCAAGACTAACCTCGGCTTGTAAGAGAAATGTTTAAAATTTCCATGGAAAACCGGTTTTCTTATTGCGACATTGATTCTGATACTTCCTGTAACAAGAAAACATTCATGTGAATTATATACACATCATACACACCTATAAGTGTGGATATAAGTATCTACACATATACTGTGTAGATAATGTATGATAGATATTATAAACAGATGTATATATACATGTTTGATCGATATATATATATACACATCTGTTTATAATTTATATTGTCATATAAGCATCATGAACATGTATGTTTTCGACTTATACATATACATATATGCACGTCTATAAACAACATAGAGATGTACCAATACTGTAAGCTGTCTGATTTACGTAAACACACACACACACAGAGTTAAAAGCATACCTGAGCTAACTGTTCTTGACGAGCAGTATTAATGAAGTCGCAAAGCCTCTGATAAGCCGGCTCACGTTTATCTAAAACCTCGTTATTAACAATATTAACCAGCTGCAAAGCCTCGTCTCTCTCTCCAGAATCCCATAAACCATGTATCAAACTGGCATAACTTGAAATCTATACATATACGTTACAACATTTTAGTTTGTGTGTGTGTTGTGTGTGTGTGTGTGTGTGTGTGAGAGAGAGAGAGAGAGAGAGAGAGAGAGATTCTACGTAATATTGATATCATACACTTTCCAGAATTACATATTTACTATGTATATATATCAACTACTAAAATGCGTGGATACAAGCTATATATTATGTCAAGTGTAGTACAACTTTATGTTAAATATTGAAACTGTATACACACACACACACACACACACACACACACATTCTACCCTCTATATGTGATATGGTGTGCAGTTATATATAATATGTCTTATACACCGACCTGTGGTAGAGTTCCAGATTCTTTCATCTTGTAAAGCATATTCCGAGCATCCTGGTACATCTTTTTTACAGAGACCGTTGATTAACACGTCGTAGGTGGACGGAGCAGGGTAACATCCAACGGCTGTCATAATTTCTATTAAGTTCATTGCTCGTGCATCTTCTTTGCATAACAGAGTCCGTCCATTAAACTGTTGAACGTAAAGAGGTTTGGAATTATTCCAGCACTAAACATTTCTTCCAACACCTGTAAAAGAAAATTTAGTATTATATATATTGTACTTTCTACTAAAATATCTATAGATATATACACGATGCCATATAAATATCCATATTACACATGCATACGTATAGATCCATTCGACGATATATACATATATATGGAGAAAGGGAGACGGAAACTTATTACAGTTGATATTAAACGATATATAGATATATACATATATGCATACACAGATACTCATCCATACATACAAACACATATATACACGGAGAGAGGACGGGTATACAGACCGACATATCACATACACACATGTACATCTTATATATGTAAACGTGTGTGTGTGTGTGTATGAGAGAGAGAGAGAGAGATGTGTGTACATCTTATATATGTAAACGTGTGTGTGTGTGAGGAGAGAGAGAGAGAGAGTCATTTAAGCAAGGCCACCACTCTTGAACAATAAGTAATACCATCTGGAACGCATCCCTTTTCCACCATTAAGTTCTGAATCTGTTAACATAAAACAAAATATACATGTATATATATACTGTTAAAAAGTATATTAAGTTTTAGTGTATGTTAAACGTCTATTATAAAGTAATAGGTGAACACGTAAAAATTACCATGAGATGCATGTAAATTACATGAATTTCGCACACGTAAATAACATGCATACATATACACACTTACATATAAGCGTCTATGAGTATGTACTATTATACACACATACAGACAGTAACACACACACACACACACCTGTAGGGCTTGTTCAAATTGGACGTTTTTGCAAAATATACCAATGAGGCTATTGTAGGTCCACTATATCGGGGAGTATTCCTTTACCCTCCATCTCTCCCAGAAGCTCACAGGCTTCGTCAGCTCTCCCAGCATCACACAGGCCTCCGATAAGTACATTATACGTCACAAGATTTGGTGTACACCCTGTATGTGCAAAGAGAATGTATATTAGCGATTTCATAGACACACACACACACTCTATATATATATATAAATATATAGTTTACCTTTGGATTTCATCGAAGAGAAGAACTGCATAGCTTTGTCAATCTTCTGTTTCTGCAATAATCCGCTTATGATACTGTTGTATGTGATTATGTCCGGCTGCTGTCCGGACTGTACCATACGGTCTATTAGTTGGTTGGCCAGCCCCGTACAGCCCGTCTTGCAGTAACCGTATACCAGTGTGTTGTATGTGACTAGGTTTGGGCGACACCCTTGTTCTATCATTCCCTCCAAATCTAAACACAATCAACATGAATTTGCATACACATGCAAGTGTGTGTGTCATAAGTTGATATGAGTTTGACCAGAAGTCTTACTAACCAGTAATTATTATAAATTAAATTGTTAAATTATTAAATCTTTATCTATAAAAGACCATACTTGTGATTTTCTAAAATCACAGTAATACACACAGTATTAAAACAAGATGTTCACATAACATGTAACAAGTTGCTATAAGAAAAATAAGAAAGCATAAGTTGGTATAACGCACACACACATATATAAAGAAGAAAGTGCAAATCTCTCTCTCTCTCTCTCTCTCTCTCTCTCACACACACACACACACACACACATGGCATGCGTCATCTATACGAAACGTCTTGCAGAGCCCGTCGATGATGGTGTTATATGTAACTACATCGGGATGGATTCCACGCTCATTCATCTCTTCAACAAGCTGACGTGCCTCAGATAGCCTGCGACCTGCTTACAGGAAACACATAAAAATATAGCATACACATACATACATATATATGTACGTGCGTATGATGTGTATGTATATGCATATATACACATGATTACTTTGCAAAGTGCATGAATAAAAAATGTTGTAAAGCACGGCATCAGGAGTACAGTCGATTGAGCGGAAGTAGTTTAATGCTCGTGAAAGATTACCCTGTGAGAAAATGATGGTTAGTATACACAGATACACACATATGTAGTCAATATAGTCTAGGTTCATTAATTTAATGAAAACTATGGTTATAATTATACTGTCCACGCTTATAAGTCTACTGTCTAACAACTCAGACACATATGCACACACACACAGACACACACACACATGTACCGAGTTGCAAAGAGCATGGATGATTGAAGAATGCGTCACAACGTCAGGAACAAGGTTCTTTCTTGTTCTTCATCTCCTCAAAGAGCTCAATTGCTTGCTCTATATCGCCAGATTTGCAGAATCCCCCGATTAGAGTGTTGTAAGTTATGTGATTGGTATCACATAGATTTAAAAGCTCCTCTCTGAACACCTTGTACGCTTCGTGTACCCTTTTAGACTTGACAAGCTACAGAAGAATAAATAAATAACCAAATAAACAATTTAGAAAACTGTGTGTTGTACACATACACATGCACGTATGTACTGACATACATAGACACACACACACACGTATAATACTTACTGCGCGGAGCATGCAATTGCAAGTGAAGTTGTTATGTACCGAGGGTCCTCGATGCTTGGTGACCCATAGGGCAACATCTACGTCTTTGATTTCTTGCAATACCTGCCCACAGTGTTTGGTATAAGTGTTCCAGTAAACTTGGAGAGCTCAGACTATAATTATAATGCCAATGAGTTTAGTACTGAGCACGAGTATAATGATAGATATACCTATCTGTGTATGTATATATGATGTACATCTCTCTCTCTCTCTCTCTCTCTCTCTCTCTCTCTCTCCATCCATACCGCTCTCTCAGAGTCTGTGAGTCGGCTATTGAGAATGGATATAATCTCGTTTACATCCGAGAAAGAAGGCAGTGGGGAGTAATGTGGATTAACCTTAGACCTGTCAGTCAAAAAAAAAGAAAACATGTAAATGAATGAGAGAGAGAGAGAGAGAGAGTATATATATAATAATTTGCCATGTAAATGACTATATGATAGGTTTATGTACCTACTGACACACATGTATGCATTATATACATGCATGTCTACATACATTACATACATATGGTATACATAAATGGAACATATGCAGCTGCTGCTTCATAATTGGTAATATGTAAGTCATTCGAATTGAAATGAACAGAAACAACTTGCGTGTGTAACATATGTTCATGTAGATGATAAAAGCTAATGAAAGAAATATCAATATTATTTACATACATGCCAATATTTCACTCAGTATCGTCATACTTGAATATATACAGAATTATTATTTTAATATGCACCAATAATACACTTCACCTGTAGTTATTGTGTTGTGTGTGTGTGTGCGCAAATGCTGATTAGATGAGCACCAGCTAGCTATTACTATATAACTTATAGCATTAATGTACTACTGTAGTATATATATATATATATATATATATATATTATATATATATATATATATTATATATATATATTATATATATATATATATATATATAATTATATGCTTTGTGTGTATAATGACGATATCATATAAAAGCAGTAGATAATCAGTGCTATACGTTATATCCCGCATTCGTTTATATATATACATATAAATGTATATACATACTACAACCTGTGTATTTATATGTTTATATGATAAAAATGTATGTATTTACACATGAATGTGGATTAAACCTGTCTATTAGACGAACACCGGAGAAATTCCTGGATCTACTGCCACTATTGGCGGATTTGAGACTGGTACCCCCATTACTCGTGCCGGGGATCGAATTAGAGGCCAGATTTGTACCTGAAGCACATACAGTCACACGCAGGCAGGTACGCATACACATACGCACACGCACGCATGCATCGAATAGACGCATCAGAGGCGATTGAGGAGACGAAACAGGAGGAGCCGAGCCTGCCCCCAATGCCGCACGCAATGTACGCCATGAACAAGAACCCTAAACCCTGTCGAAAGGCCACGTGGCTACAACGTAAAGATTCGAAATTCAAGAATATTCTCCCTTTTTTAAAGGTTAATATATAATTCCTTTATTACGTAATTAAAATTCTTATGTAAAGTTGAATAATTTTAAAGGTGAATTCTACTCAACAATCATTTTAATTAAATGCAGTAACTTTAATACTTTCTTTCCTATATATATACTCTAGAAACATGCTTGTAAAAAATAAAAGAGAGAGAAAAACCTTCAAAATTATGGAATGTGATGATATAATTAATAATAATGGTTTATATATTAATATAAAACATTATGCTACAAATAAATAACATATTCATAATGTAATTTTTAAGCAATAGATAAAAATCCAATATAGACATAATACAATCGATAATATAAAAATCTCAATATGTGCATATATATAATAGAATATAAATGTAATGTATGTATTTTACATGTACCTTATATAGACATATATTGGTGCTTTAAAAAAATATGGTTTATATATTTTAAATAAATATTGTTAATGTTAATATGTTTTCAACATATTTAAAGTTAAAGTTATACTGTGAGATTATTTATTTTAAATGTTAACATTTTTAAATACCTACCACAAAAGAAACTGCTTAAATTTATGTGTTATCACAACAAAGTGTAGTGGAGATTAAAGGTTATTTAAAGTGAATGATAATTATTTAAATGAAAATGTTAATAAATAGCATAAAACTTTCTACATAAAGCTTACAAGTATACAGTCGACCCTCTAATAATTAATATTTTTTATAATTTGATTTATTTTCAAAAAACCAATGTCATTTTATAAGCCATAATTTATAACTCTTATAATTTAATATTTTATACAATGTTAATTTTTTTCTTTGTATATAAATTTATGAAAAGGTATAAGAGATTAATTATATAGGATATTGTAGAACATAGATACAAAGACTTTGTCTACATGAAAGTGTGTTATCCATATTATATTATTATTATTATTATAAATATTTAATTAATTTTAAATTTAAATAAATATAAAAATTAATACTTAAATTTTATATATATATATATATATATATACACACACACACTTTACATCTCATGCTTTATAATAACTTATATCAGGCCCATATATTCTTAAATATAAGATATTAAAGAGTTTAATATTTTATATTTCTATAATCTTATATAATTTTTGTCCACCGAAAGTATAAATTATTAAAAGTCTACTATATATGGAGTTCCCATGCCCAGTTATAAAGGTTCAAGACAAGCATCGACGGGCCTATGCCGGACAGCTTGGTGGTGAGAAGGTGCTCCACGACGAGCTTCTCTTCCTCCTTGTCCATTAAACATTTTTAATAACTCATATTGAATTACATAACATATATATGATAGTATATAATAGCTCAACTAGAACAATTAACACACACACGTGTGTTTAACGAGAAATCTACGATGCTGAGGTGTTGGATATCCTAGCAAGCATGTTAAGCCTTGGGCATTTTTGTAACCGGACCAGAGCTGCTTACCATACTTGTGCAGGAATGCTGTCTTGCTTGAATCAAGTGGTGCCTTCCCGGTCGACTGGGAGCGATCAAGCGGTGGCTTCTCAGACTCGGACCGATCCAGTCTTTCTCATTATGGTGCAATTCACACCAAACATTAATTTAGCATTAACTCGCTCATTTAATGTTTTTAAGTTCCCACCAAAACTGGCATTATATTAAGTTAAAAAAAGTTAATTTAATGTGAACTTTTTAATGTAATTTTTCCTAACTTTAAATGCATTACATTAACATTAGTATAATGAGTTTAATGTCAACATTAACTTTATATGGTGGAAAGATAATTAATAAATATTTATATTACTTTAAATTAGACTAATTCAGCTAATTTAATGTAATGCATGGTGCTATGTAAAATGAATTAAACTTTATTTATTTACTAAAGTAATTTTAAATAATGTTCTTAATAAGCTTTTGTTTAATACATAAAAAGGCCAAGCTATTGAGTGCATATAAACATGTTTTATTATATTAAATAGAAATTGCTTTTTGGTGAAGAAATAAAGCAAAATTTATTTAAGTTAGATATTGTTTATTTAGTTAATAATTTTCATTACGTAGATATAAGTAATTGAATAATAACAAAAGAAGACACTGACATAAAGTAAAGATATTACATAATTATGAACCGATTAGGATTTTTCTATTTACAAAGTTGTTATGGACTTTTTGGATGTAGATTTTTTTAAAATTATATAAAAAGCAAGATAAATTTAAAAAATGATAAACATATACGCGATACAACACCTAAGGCACCCCTTTAGGATTTTGTCATAAATTATTTCATTGAGTTTAATTAATATTCTGCTACTTTGTCATGCACACTCACTAAACTCACATTTGGTATTGTAATATTGATATTATATAACTATGTTATATACATTCATGAATAATATAGCTATATAATTTTATTATTATTATTCAACACACTATGCACACACATACACATAGTATTCGATTGAGAATAAAAAGAAACATCATCGTGATGAAGAATTAGGACTCGTTTGGTCTCCTACAATAATATTGCATATATATTATATGTGTGTGTATATGTATATATAAATATAGGGAAAATTATCAAATTAGCCCTCTACAAATTGTCCTTTAGTTTTTAAAAATTAGCAAATTAGCCTTGAGTCATTAATCAACTTAATAATACACACACATACATTCACACACACATGCAATGTTGTATATTTTTATATTTATCATTTGTGTTATATATTTTAGCTTTAAACAATATATTGCATGTGTGGGTGCATGTATGTGTATTATCAAGCTGATTAATGACTCAAGGCCAACTTGTTAATTTTAAAAAACTAGAAGATAATTTGTTAATTTCATAAAACTAGAGGGCCAATTTGATAATTTTTCCATATATATTAGTAAATATACGACTTATTTTTATAATTTTATATTAATGTTTAAGTAATTTACCCAATATTTTCTTCTTGAATATATCCATTAGAATGTTTTTATCATGTACATATAAACGTACGAAAATAAATTAAGGATGAGATATCTAAATATGTCTAAAAATATTACACATTTACACACGCATCTTTGAGCTAATACAAATAAACTGCAGAAGGGTCAGTAACACATTACGCAGATGCCTAGTATGCTGCGTTACACCTAAGTAAACTTACATGTAATATATGCTTTGTGTGTGTAGAATGAGAGAGAGAAAGAGAGGACACTGTATATATGTATATAGCAGCTAGCATTTGTAGTATAATAAGAAAGTAAGTGTAACATAATATAGAGATATAGTATTATTATATTTATGTGATACATTTATGAAATTTAATTTATTAGAAAATACTGGCAACCTAAAAGATGATTACTATATATAATGACATGGCATAAATATTTTGATATCTTAATCGAATTGTTTAATATTCAATTCTGTAGCTTTAGTTAACTCTTAAGTACTTAAAAATAAAATTAAGGAACTTATAATATTTTAGGCCAACATATGTTATCATATAAAAATAGATATGTATTACATATATATTATATTATAAATAAATGCACTTTCACTAAGCATATTAATTATATGAATGTTTTGCCGACTTCACAAGGTTTTACGCGTAACTCATCTGAATACTGAATGAGCTATATATATATTTATTTAATTACGCGTGTGTGTATCTGTACAAACTAATACATTAATTCATCATGTGTCATGTTATCTATATATGTGTATTAATACTTAATACTTTAATATTCAAACCCTTAATTACAAGAAGAGTGTTTACGAATGTTTTCTTCAATTTATATTATAAACACATAACAGCAAATTATAATTATTTAAAATTACATATATATATTTCATATGTATATCAACCCATCCAATAACTTAAAATAAACCTTTTATAAGTGAAATTTAACTTTAACTTTTTTATATATGATGAGATTTAAGCTATCTGTGGCAAGATTTGAGTCATGTTAGGGTTATTAAAAATTTTTTAATTTTTAATCTTTTTTTATGTGGCATTTAAAAATTTAACTTTAACTTTTTTATAATTATGGTTAGCACAATGGCCCAATAACTTTTATTGTGAATTTAATTTCTTACATCAAAACTACCACTTGTTGAAGTTAATATATATGTTTAAAATGATGAAAATATTATAAAGGAGAGTTAAGTTTTTCAGTTTTACTTCAAGATACGTCAAAATAATGAATACATTTAAGTTACATTGACCATATGTTTATTTATTTATGAAGTATTCATCCCATCAAACAGCCCAAGTTTTGAAGTGATGCCATTTGTGTTTAGGGTTATTTTAAATAACCCCAACTTTAAAGGGAATTGTTCATATCCACCTAGGATTTGGATGACCTTAATGATTAAGATTCCGCCACCAAAAAATCTATGGAATCTTAGGTCATCCAACTGGGGTGGTTTTCACAAACATACAATTCAATTAAACTCTATAAATGACTCTAACATAAAAATAGTAAGTTTAATTTTAATCATCTTATAATTATAGTTAACACAATGACTAAAAGGGTAAGGTTAGGTTATGAGTTCAATTTTCTATAACAAATTTACCACTCACCTTAAATGGGTAACTTGCTAGTATTATAATTGAGATTTACATGTAAATTAATTTTTAAATTTAAAACACTTGTTTTACACAGGTGTTCAATATCGTTTTTAAATTTAATTTCTCAAATTGTTATTGTAAAGTTTATACGGAGTATATACGGAGGTTAATATAATATTCTCTAGAAGTTATTAGAGATATTTATGATGTGTTCGCAATCATTGGTGGCCTGGGTTGCGAGGTTTTGTGAAAAGGTTTGTACAGTTGTGACACTTGTAACAGTCGAAGATGCCTCATCATGCACCCTCTGGTCTTCTCCGTCCTCTTCCTGTTCCTTCTGCTCCTTGGAGATCCATTTTTATGGATTTCCTCACAGATCTTCCTCCTTCTCGTGGATTCGATGCAATTTTTGTGGTGGTTGATCACTTCACTAAGCAGGCTCATTTTTTACCCTGCAACAAGACAGCTACAGGTTAGACAACTGCTGAGTTGGTGATCCGTGAAGTATTCCGACATCATGGTCTTCCTGAAAACATTGTTTCCGATCGAGGTCCACAATTCATGTCCAAGTTTTGGCAAGAGCTTCTTCGGAGTCTACAGGTTAAGTAGATCTTTCTTAGGATATCATCCACAAACTGATGGGCAGTCCGAACGCACAATTTAGACCTTGGAACAGTATCTTCGTTGCTTCATTAGTTACCAGCAGGACAACTAGTTGGACCTTCTTCCAATGGCGGAGTTTGCATACAACAACTCCATTCACGCATCTACAGGATAGACACCTTTCTTTGCTCTTACAGGCCACCATCCACGTTTTGACTTTGCTCCTCCCGTTTCTCCTTCTTTTACTCCTACAGTACAGGATCGTCTCCAGCATCTTCGTCAGGTATAGGATGATCTCCAGGTTCATCTTCAACAGGCACAGGAACGATACAAGCATCATGTTGATGCTCACCGTCAGCCGGCACCTGCATACAAGATTGGTGATCTTGTGTGGCTTCTTTGTCGACACATTCGCACTAACATGCTTTCTTTTAAGTTGGATTTTCAACGATTGGGCCCTTACAGGATCGTGGCGGAGGTAAATCCTGTAGCTTTCTGACTCGAGTTACCATCTATGGTGAAACTTCATCCTGTATTTCACACTTCCTTGTTGGAGCCGTATCATCCTTCTTCTTCTTCCTGGTCGTGTTTCTTCTCCTCCCCCTCCTGTGGTCATTGACACTGAACCTGAGTACGAAGTTGCAGCCATCCTTGACTCTCGTCTTCATCGTCGCCAACTCCAATACTTGGTGGATTGGAAAGGTTATTTGCCTACTGATCGCACTTGGGAACCTGCATCCAACTTACTCCATGCTTCTTCCAAAATTGCTGCCTTTCATCGGCATTATCCTGCTAAACCAGATCTCAAGACTCGTGGAACTCGTCTTTAAGAAGGAGGTGCTGTCACGACCCAATATAGGATACAGGATATGGGTTGCAGGACTTTCTTATGGGATATTCCTATTAGGACGGTTGCAGGATATTCCTACAAGATATGCTTAGAGGATAAGGGACATGTGAACTCATCTTAGCCTCTGCATGCATGCAGTCACTTTGCATGCATGCAACCACTTTTAGCACTCATGCCTAGATTAGCTCTTGGAGTTGTGAGCATAAAAGCTCCGACCTAATTATGTACAATCAGTTACTATCAACACCAGTCTTACTACGATCAATCTCATCTTGTCTTGTTCTTGTCTTGTTTCCTGTCTTACTCCTGGATCCTGTCCTACTTCTGTCTTGTTCCCGGATCCTGTTCTGTTTCTATCTTATTCTTGGATCCTATCCTGCGCCTTCTTGTCTTGCTCCCGGATTCTATCTTGACCCTGTTTTGCTCCTGGATCCGTTCTGTTCCTGTTCCTGTCCTATTCTCGGTCCTGCTCATGAGTTAAGCCTTTCTGTTCTTGGAATCCTGTTCTCTTCCTGGTTCCTGGATCGTGGCTTGACAATGCCCTGTGCGGAATCCGGCGAGATTAATCCCGCTGGACGCCAATGCCCTGTGCGAAATCCGACGGGATTAATCTCGTCGCCTAGGTCCTTCAGACAAGCCAATGGCGGCGGGATTAATCCCACCGGATTCCGTGTAGGGCATGCATAGGCGATAGGATTAATCCCGCCGCTCATGAGGCTAACCGAATAACCTGCCTAAAATGACGGTAGGATTAATCCTGCCGCTCATGAGGCTAACCGAATAGCCTGCCTGAAGGGTGGTGGGATTAATCCCACCGCCAAGGGTCTAACCATATAGCGGCGGGATTAATCCCGCCCACGCCAAGGGTCTAACCAATATAGCGGCGGGATTAATCCCGCCGCTACACATTCTACATATAGGCGGGATTATCCCGCTATACATATATATATATATATATATATATATATATATATATATATGTATGTGTGTGTGTAGAAGAGTGCGTGTGTGTGCCAGAGATAGACAAATTAGATAAATTATACTGATACACACACACTATGTATATGTATATGTATATCGTATGTGTGTGCTAAATAAATTAAATTATACAGATACACACACACAACATATATATGTATATGATATGTATATTATGTATATGTATATGTATATACAGGAGTGTGCGTGTGTGTGCGAGAGATAGATAAATAAATAAATTATACAGATACTGGTACACATAATATATGTATGTATATTTATAGTATAGGTATATATATGTGTGTGTGTGTGTGTATGTATATCGTGAGTATGCGTGGTGTGAGCGAAACAATAAAATCATACCATCATAAAATCATAAGTTAGCCCCGCCGCCGAGGGGCTACCATATAGCGGCAGGATTAATCCCGCGCTACAACACACACACACACCACACACATATATATATTATATATATATTATATATATTATATATATTATATATATATATATATATATATATATATAGTTATGTGTGTGTAGGAGAGTGGTGTGTGTGCCAGAGATAAACAAATCAGATAAAATTATACTGATATACACACACATATGTATATGTATATGTATTTTATGTTATGTATATGTATATACAGGAGTGTGCATGTGTGTGCGAGAGATAGATAAATAAATAAAATTATACAGATACTGGTACACATAATATATGTATGTATATATGTATATAGGTATATATATATATGTGTGTATCGTCGTGTGTATGCGTGTGTGAAACAAATAAAATCATACAGATAAAAAACATAGGAGTGTGTGTGTGTGTGCGAGAAATAGATAAATAAATAGAATTATACAGATATTGGTACACATAATATATGTATGTATATTATATGTATATAGGTATATATATATGTGTGTGGTATGTGTATATGTATATCGTGAGTATGCGTATGTGAGCGAAACAATAAAATCATACAGATAAATAGGAGTGTGCGTGCGTGTGCAAGAGATAAAATTAATAATTAATAAAATTATACAGATACACAAACAAAAACACACAAGATATATATATATATTATATATATCTGTGTGTGTATATGTATACGGTGTGCGTGGTGTGCGAGAGATAGAGATCTAAATTATATTATTAAGATACACACACATATAAATTATATGTGAATAAAAATATAAATAAACTCAGGAGTGTGTGTGAGAGAGAGAGATCTCACCTGTGTGTGAGAGAGAGATGATCTCACAGCCGCGGCCTCCGCCACCTTACTTCTTGAAATCCTAGGAATATACCTAAACCCTAAAAGGAATAGAATATATATTAACCCTAATCAAATATTCCTTCTAAGAATATACTTAAACCCTAAAAGAATAAACTATAGATTCACCTTAAACTAATATTCTTTCATTATATTATCAGCGTGTGGCGTATGCGTGGGTGTATCACATACACCCCAAGAATAAAATCATGCAGGGGTTTTAACATGTGTGTCCATGAGAGTGTTAAGTTTCACGTGCAGCGATACATATACACATAGTATTATACACATAGACATACATACATATTAGTACATATTAATATTAGAGAGACATAGTACAGGATTATGCATGGTGTGTATGTATGAGAGAAGAGTGACAATACATATTATGGATTGCATGGTGTGTATGTTTGAGAGAAGAGAGACAGTACATATTATGGATCATGCATGGTGTGTATGTATGAGAGAGAGAAGAGTGTTAACAAATTAAATCACATTGTATTATTAGTACACACATATACATACACACGTGTATACACACAGACATACATACATATTACATGTGTAAATTCAATGTGTTACATAGGGTTTAGGGTTTAGGGTTAGGATGGATCATGCATTGTGTGTATGTATGAGAGAGACAGGCTACATATTATGGATCATGATCATGCATGGTGTGTATGTATGAGAGAAGGGATTATGCATGGTGACACTATGTATGTATGAGAGAAGAGATAAGTGTTAACAAATGAAATCGTACACATTGCATTATTAGTACACATATATACATACACACGTGTATACACAAACATATATATATTACATGTATAAATTCAATGTGTTACATACACACAGACTGAGTATATAAATCATACATGCGTTGAAACATGATGTTTTTCAATAAGAAGCAACATATAATTTCTCAAGTTTGGTTTAGGGCAATGTGCATGTGTGTGCATGTGTCTCTGTAAGTGCTTCTAATGCGTGTGCATGTGTATATATAAATTTATGATTGTGTTTTATATATGTGCAAAAAACATCGAATAATTAAGAAAATAATATTAATATACACACTATGAACATATATGCAGTTGTAACTAAAGTGGGCATGATACGTGAAAATGGGAATATAAAATAAATTACTAATTAATACTTAAGTTTTAATTATTAATTAATCATTTAATTAATATGTAATTAAGCCTTAAATATTAATTAATTAATTAATTAATCCTTCAATAACCTTACTTAGTAAGGAATATTCCTAAAATATCTTAGAATATTCATATTATTCTAAAAATAGTTTACAATAATGAAGAAATACTATCAAACATAATTACAAATGAAATCATTTTCTTATCAACATGTTAATTTTTTATAAATACTTTCTTTCTATCATACAAAGAAATCTTTTCATTTTGTCTAAATCATCACTCTCCGGATTAATCAAATCATTTTGGTCAATATCTTGATGTTGTTGCCACCACTTAACACTCTCACGAATGCAATTGGGAGTTGCCATCCTTGTTAATACATAAGATGTGATAAGAGAAGGTCTGCATAAAGGCTCATCTAAAAACTGACGTTCCTTAAGAATAATATTATAAAGCGCCCGGTTGCTATCCTTCATTTTATAAAATTCAATATCACGAGAAAGAAAAGCTTCAGGAAATGTATGATACGGTGGATACTGCTCACAAAAATTTTCGAGATT
Organism: Selaginella tamariscina; assembly: GCA_003024785.1. Lineage (NCBI taxonomy): Eukaryota > Viridiplantae > Streptophyta > Lycopodiopsida > Selaginellales > Selaginellaceae > Selaginella > Selaginella tamariscina. The sequence goes on from PUQB01000521.1 coordinate 119,666, forward strand.
CTTCTTTCTGAGGCACGTATCCAAGTAGTTCACTAGCTCATCCATGATATCGGTATCAGAATATGGATCGAAAGTGATTGGATGAATACAAGCAATGTTTTGGTTGAGCATAGCCTTCTGAGGAGAGTCGTCTACTACTAAGATATGTGCATTCTTCGTTATCCTTAAGCGACTGATCTCCCCATGAGTCCCAATTATTCTTTCATTCTTGAAGAAGTATGGCTTGCTTTCCTTTCTTATATTGTGAAATTCGAGAGGTTTATGACACATTCGCTGGTCAAAAATCCAATCTTTACGAATCACCTCTTCTGCAACACTACAATGTTTCTTAAGTAAACTCAACAGCGGTGTTAAGTTATGAATCTGCATGCATGACCAAATCCCCACAAGCGCACCCATCTCCTTAAGCTTTTGAAAGAGACGATCCAACCCTGGACGAAAAATAATATCATATCGAAATTTACCATGACAAGGAATGAAATCTCCTTGTTTGATTTCTGTTTTTCTATCCTGGGCCTTTGTCGATGAAGCAGAACACCATTGACATCCAACAACACAATATGGCCATGAGTAACATGAGATAGCGTTGCCTCTTGAATACTTTGCAAATCACTTGTTTGCTCCCTTTCACATTTATCCGTTGCCACTATTCGTTGCCTATCCCTTCATCATTTAATTGTACATCATCCTTACAAGATTCAGATATTGCATGCGCTGAAGAAATTGATTTCGGAACTGAAGCCAATAAAAATGATGATGCAAAAACTGAAGTGGCCCCCATGGTAACGATGTTTTGAGCTGCATTATTATCCATTTCCTGCATGAACTCTGTCATTCTGACATGTGGCACAAGAAATTGTCGCCAAACCCCTCTCTTACCTCATGGCAATGCTGAAAATCCATGTTCTCAATTATTTCATTACATCTGCAAAATGATAATTAGCTGACCTTAAAATTATCAAGGTATATTATTTACCTTGTTAATGTGTGACCCATGTTTGAACTAAAAGCTTCATTAATCCTTGAGAATTTATTTTCTGTACAAATATAAAAGAAATATACAAAAATGCCTTATGTTACACTCATTTACAACTATTCATCACTCTATCAATTCATTATCAATTCTTCTTCGCTATTACCTTCTGATGAGGCGAAGAAGGTCTAAGCCGCTTGTGAGATGGTTCAAGATCTTCTGCATCTTCTATTGATGTTTCCATGGGTCCTGGAGTGTGCGAATGTTCTGTACTCCTCGAGATAACTTCCGGTCTAATATCTGATTGATGTTCGTTCTCAGACTCCGAGATTGAACCAGATTCACCTTCAGAGCTATCGCACTTATCTGGAGGGAACTTTCTCAAATACGCCTTTATGGATCGTTGGGGTACTCAGTTGAGACCCAATCTATCCACTTGTTCAGGTCCTCAACCATGGTCTTATCCTTCAACGGCAAACACACATGTATGCCGAAGGTAACACTCCTTCAAGACGGACCCCCTAGTGCAGTAGTCAAAAACCCACGCATCACTGTGAGGACCCCTGATCAAGTTGACGATGCTCCGTGCCGCTTGACTTGTAATGTTTGGATAACGTACATTGCCGAATACGTCACTCATACCTATCGGTGTATCGGATGGAGGTTCAGGGCCGTTGGAGTGCAAACAGATGCCTGGCCAGTCATTTGGAAGCTTGAAATTGTTTGGCGCATTCCTAACAACCAAGTGAACAGTATCAATGCACTTGGGATTAGCATCGTTCATATAAAATCCTGTCCAACGATGTCTATTCTTCTTGGCGAAGGCGAAGGCAAAAGTATCGGTGACATGAGCAAGAATCAAGAAATAAATACCTGAAAAAGTAGGTATCAGTGAAGAGCGCAAGCATGAATTCAATAATAAATACCTTCTATGTATATGCTTGCACGGCTAAGTTTCTCCACCAGATCCTCTAGTGCCCTATCTGTCGAAAGATTTTTTGACACCCGCCGATCCATCACGAACAATTGAAACGGTTTCCTACAAGCAGTGATGTTACCCCATAAAGTCTCCGAATCTAACAACAAACATCTGTAGGGCTTGTCGTGATTCGTAGCATCCTCCTTTATAAGGTTCAATTCGGTTCTCCGCTGCTGAAGGACTGCCATAAGAGAAGGCGTCATCCCAATGTTCTCCTTTTTGGCGTTGGCGTGCAATAGATTCTTGCCTAGATCTTCCGATTGGTTCACCCATTCGACAAGCATATCATCGTTCGTCACATGCAAATATTTGCTAACCTCTTCATATGTTGAAGTCGAGGTCCAACCCAGTTTGTGGCAGTGTATTCCCAACCACTCCTTGAAATGCCTGACCGTCTTCAACTCCATTGCCTTGAGATGAAAAGGAGAGGTTGGGCTGCTGTTATTAATTTGTAGTTTGCCATCGATCACCAAATCAGCCAAGACTTCCATCTCCTCCATCGTTGTTCCATTTAAAGGCTTCAACCATGTGAGCTTGAAATCGTTGTCTACATCCTTTGTAGATTGAACAGACTTAGCCTTCGGCGTCTTACTGGGTTTCTTTGCAGACTTTTCTGAGGGCTCCCCTTCACTTGTCTGCTTCTTCTTCAGTGTTCCTTTTGAAAAGGATTCCATAATCCCCAACCATTTGGCAAAGATCCTATCTTCGGGGCAAGAAATCAACATCATCAGAAATGATGTTTCCTTCCCGCCCACCTGGGCAAAATCAACTGCTGCAATTTCTTCAACTCTCTGAGGAAAAAGACAGATTAATATACCGGCGAGATAAATCCCGCCCAAACAATTTGCTTACCCGGTATTCCGCAGATTGTGTATTCCCTGCGGTAGCTCTTTGTGGTCCTGAAGAGATTCCCACACGGCTCGCGTGTGTTTAAACTTCTCCCATATTTTGCTGTTGTAGTGGTTGGTGTCGGCAGCGTCCCATTCCGCCGATAACTTATGGTACTGCTCGATTGTGAGATTCGGCTTAGCTAAAAACGCCGATCTTTTTGTCAGCTTCTCACGGGTATGCTCGGAAAGTTTTGTTGCCATCGTTCCTTTGTTGTGTTCATCGAGAAGTCGTTGGGCTGCCGTTATTGTGTGCTGGCCACTAATGATGTAGTACTTGATAGATCTTTTATTCTCCGTCTGAATCTTCATGAGTTGTTCTGGTGTTGTGATCCAGACTTTGTCAGCACCCTTTCTTCTTTCATAGTATGGACACAAAACAGCATTATGTGGAACGGTATAAGAATTGTCGTCCTTCATCTTCTCCATGAGCTCAGCTACACGTTCCTGGTTGAGTGGCCTGTAATTGAAGTTTGGGTTGACGCTGCAATATTTAACCCTACAAGGATAAATCTTTTCATCCAACATCATTTCCTTGTGACTTATTGCAGCATGAGATGCCACAGGTGCAGCTGACAAAACGATTGATGATTTTCTTTTGCGATCCGAATCAACATGTGTGATCCCCGACTGCAGCTGTTCTAGTGTTCTCGGCACACTCTTCCAGCTCCCAAAGCTTCCTAAGCAAATTGAACGTGATCTGTAGAGAACCTGAGACCGAGCCACCCTCTCAATCTCTCTTATGATGTCGCTGTGTTCTTCTTCAATGTGAAGAGGGAAGATTGCTCCACTTGCTGATTTTCTGTATTGTGAAGCAATATCTCCTGACAATACACCTACTCGATGAGTCTGAAGATCTTCGAAGTAGACATCCAGATGGATCCCCTCCATAGATGGGCTTTCGTTGAGTTGAAGAAGAACTCCAAGGTCAACATCATTAGTGAACACGTGAACGTCATTATCCACAAGTCGACAAAACCACCCGAGATTAATGTTGTAACTGACGACCTCTGGATCCGAGAACGTGACATTGGATGGAACAAGGCATATCTGTCGAGCATCGTCCAATCTGGGTTCGCAGCCTGCTTTTCGGGTGCTTGACTAGCGAATCTACTTTCCATTGTTTTGCTTGTCCATGAGATGTGACAGAGGTTAATTTGACAGCAACCATGGTTGCTCCAATGCGCTTCCCATTTATCTTAAAATATGGCCAAGTTGATTCCAGAATCCCCCTGCCCATCTCTTCTCCTGCTCTTGTCTTTAATGTCACTTCAATTCCACATCTGAATACAAAAATGATTAGTTCAAGTATCCGAGTATAACAGATTTTATTTTAATTCTTACCCAGAATTTGACGACGACTCCATACTAATGACTCGATCTCCTTGTTTGATCAAATCGTCCTTCTGCAAAATAATACACTATAAATAAAATTATATAAAAACGCACACACACTTGTATAAACCCGAATATACAAAAATAATACACAGAGAGAAGTAGACGTAATTAACTGTCCGAAGCTCACATTTGTGTTAGTGCAAAAGAAAGATAACATTTCGTTTTAGAACCACCACAAATGTGAGCTCTGGACAGTTTTACATAGATTCCTAGCTTTTACTCGAAATATTATGATAAGATGATAAAAGTAAATAAAATGAGATATGCAACTTATATATATTAATACACATATATATTCACATGAAAATTAATCTCGCCACCCCTTCAATGCCTCCTGAAAGAGTGGGCGGGATTAATCTCGCCACCTTTCTGGAGGCCTTGAACGGGAGTGCGGAATTAATCTTGCCACCCTTCTCGGTCTCAGAGAGAACTGGGCAGGATTTATTTCTCACACCCCTTCAGTGACTCCAGAAAGGAGGCGGGATTAATCTCGCCCACCATGTAAGTGATGGTTAAATGAATTTCCCCACCTTCCCATTCTCTCATTGGTATGTTGTAAACCTTCTACGTCTCAGACAGAAACGTTTGGGATTGGTCCGACTCACCAATGGAGAAAAAAGGGAAGGGTGGGGGATTCATTCCTCCAACAGGCATTGAAGACTCGGCGGGATTAATCCCGCCGCCCAGGGCCTTCACTCGGTCCCTATGCGGCGGGATTAATCCCGCCGGACGCCAATTCCTTCGCGGAATCGGGCGGGATTAATCCCGCCGCCTAGGCACTTCAACAGGCCAATGGCGGCGGGATAATCCCGCCCGATTCGAGCAGGGAATTGGCGTCGGCGGGATTAATCCCGCCTCCCAGGCCCTTCACTCGGCCTTAGTCGGCGGGATTAATCCCGCCGAACGCCAATGCCCTGTGCGAAATCTTGCGGGATTAATCCCGCCGCCTAGGCCCTTCAGGCAGGCCAATGGCGGCGGGATAAATCCCGCCCGATTCGCGCAGGGCATGCGTACGCGGCGGGATTAATCCCGCCCACCATGTAAGGGATGGTGAAATTAATCCCACCACCCTTCTCAGTTCCCTCCATTGGTATTTTGTAAACCTTCTCCGTCTCAGACAGAGTTAGTCGGGATTGATTCAACATACCAATGGGGTAATGAAGGTTCGGAGATTAATCTCGCCACCGGGTAATGAAGGTTCGGAGGCTAATCCCGCCGCCCTCTCGTAAATCATGCGCTCACACATATATATTGGCTGCGGCATTTTTGAACAGGGATGGGTGGGGGCGGGATTAATCCCGCCGCTTATATCCTGCGGAAGTGCCTGAGCGGCGGGATTAATCCCGCCGTTCATGTCCTGCGTGAATTCCCTGGGCCGGATTAATCCCGCCCTCTACGACAAACCGAAGAGCGGGATTAATCCCGCCGCCCATGGCCTGCGTGAGGGCCTCGGCGGCGGGATTAATCCGCCGCCCATCCCCTGTAAATGCCCTGCGCGGAATCCGGCGGGATTAATCCCGCCCATTAGAACCTTCACACAGGCCATTGCCGGCGAGATAAATCCCGCCGCATTCCGCGCAGGGCATGGGTGAGCGGCGGATTAATCCCGCCGCCGAGGCCCCTCACGCAGGTTATGGGCGGCGGGATGAATCCCGCCGCTCTTCGGTTTGTCGTAGAGCGGCGGGATTAATCCCGCCGCCCATAGCCTGCGTGAAGGGCCTCGGCGGCGGGATTAATCCCGCCGCCATGGCCCCAACCATATAGCGGCGGGATTAATCCCGCCGCCGAGGCTATAAACCTATAGCGGCGGGATTAATCCCGCCGCTCGAGGGGCTTAGCGAGATAAAAACACACACATATATATATGTGTGTGTGTATATATATATATATGTATGTATGTATGTATGTATAGGAGTGTACGTGTGTGTGCAAGAGATAGATAAATAAATAAAATTATACAGTACTGGTACACCTAATATATGTGTGTACATAGGTATATATATGTGTGTATATGTATATCGTGTGTATGCGTGTGAGCGAAACAAATAAAATCATACAGATAAACAAACACACACACACACATATATATACACAGGAGTGTGCGTGTGTGTGCGAAAGATAAAACTAATAAATAAATAAAATTATACAGATAAACACACACATATATATGTGTGTATATAGATATATAATCTATAGAGAAAGAGAGAGAGTCTGTGAATATATAAGCATATATATAAACTAGTGTTGTATGTATGTATATATGTATATAGGTATATATATATGTGTATATGTATATTGTGTGTATGCGTGTGTGAGCGAAACAAATAAAATCATACAGATAAACAAACACACACACACACACACATATACATACACAGGAGTGTGCGTGTGTGTGCGAGAGATAAAACTAATAAATAAATAAAATTATACAGATAAACACACACACATATATATGTGTGTATATAGATATATAACCCATATGAATATATAAGCATATATATAAACTAGTGTTGTATACTATTTGTTAATATGCATTGATTATATATATATATATATGTGTGTGTGTGTGTGTGTGTGTGTGTAAAGCAGTGCGCGTGTGTGTGGGAGAGATAGATCAATAAAAAAAAATTTACAGATACTGGTACACATAATATATATATATATATGTGTGTGTGTGTGTGTGTGTGTGTGTGTGTGTGTGTGTGTAAAGCAGTGTGCGTGTGTGTGGGAGAGATAGATCAATAAAAAAAAATTTACAGATACTGGTACACATAATATATGTATGTATATATGTATATAGGTATATATATATGTGTATATGTATATCGTGTGTATGCGTGTGTGAGCGAAACAAATAAAATCATACAGATAAACAAACACACACCCACACACACATATACATACACAGGAGTGTGCGTGTGTGTGCGAGAGATAAAACTAATAAATAAATTTATACGCACACTCCTATACATATATACATACATACACACACACACACACAGATCTCACCTGTGTGCACAGCCGCCGCCGCCGATTTCACAGCCGCCGCCTCTTGAAACCCTAAGAATATACCTAAACCCTAAAGGAATTAAATATATATATTAACCCTAATAGAATATTCCTTCTGAGAATATACTTAAACCCTAAAAAGAATAAAATATAGATTCGCCCTAAACGAATATTCTTTCATTATATTATTAGCGCGTGCGTGTGCGTGGGTGTATCACATACACCTCAAAAATATAAATCATGCAGGGATTTAACATGTGTGTGTCCATGAGAGTGTTAAAGTTTCATGTGTATCAATACATACATACACATTGCATATATTAATACACATAATATATACATACACACGTGTATACACACAGACATACACACATATTAGTACATAATATTAGAGAGACCGAGTACATATTATAGATCATGCATGGTGTATATGTTTGAGAGAAGAGAGACAGTACATATTAACATGGATCATGCATGGTGTGTATGTATGAGAGAAGACAGAAAGTACACATATATACATACAGAGTACACATATATACATGCACACGTGTATACACACAGACATACATACATATTACATGAGTAAATTCATTGTGTTACATATTAGGGTTTAGGGTTTAGGGTTTAGGGTTTGCTCCCAACAAGCTTAATATAAATATTACACATGTAAATTCAATGTGTTACATACAGTCACACAGATTGAGTACATATATCATACATGCGTTGAACATGATGTTTTCAATAAAGAAGCAACCTATTTCTTCAGTTTGGTTTAGGGTTGTGCATGTGTGTGCATATGTGTTTTTGTAAGTTCTTGTAATGCGTGTGTAAATTTATGATTGTGTTTATATATGTGTGCAAAACAAACATCGAATAATTAAGAAAATAATATTAATAAACACACTAGGAACATATTTTAAATTATACATAATAATATATGATTTTATCTAATATATAGCCATATATAGTTTTAATAATATATATTAATTTAATATTGATAAAAAGGTTTAACATTGAAATATTCTTGAAATAATAAGAAATTAATTGAGAAAATCCCATTAATATATACAAATGTAAATTAAGTACTCAAATAATTAACTAAATTAATTATCATAATCATGTTTAATATTGGAATATTCTTGGAATAATAAGAAAATAATAAAGAATATCCCATTAATATAAAGAAGATTAATTACTCAAGTAATTAAGGAAATGATATTAATATATATATTATTAAAACTATATATGACTATATATTAGATAAAATGATGTATTATTATGTATAATTTAAAATATGTTCATAGTGTGTATTAATTTAATATTGATAATAAGGTTTAACACATGAATATTCTTGAAATAATAACAAATTAATTGAGAAAATCCCATTAATATATACAAATGTAGAATAATTACTGCAATAATTAAGAACAAGACTAATTTAATTATGATAATCAGGTTTAATATTAGAATATTCTTCAAATATTAATAAAATATTAAAGAATATCCCATTGATACTAGGAAATGAAAACTAAATACTCGAGTAATTAAGAAAATAATAATAATAAACAGACTATGAATATATTTTAAATGATACATAATAATATATCAATTTATTTATTGTATAAGTATATATTTATATATATATATAATATAAATATACTTGAATACTAAGAATGTAGAATATAGTCTAAAATTTCGTAATATTAAACAGCTTGAATCACTTGAATAACATTAAATGCAATTTTAAAATACTCATTGGAACTGGAGAGTATATATGTCAGAGTGTCGGATATTTGTGTCAACTCATCTTAAATTTTATTTTCTGTTCTTTTTAAAAAATTTGAATTTCTGACATATGTATTGTCGGTCTGACATGTAAATTTGAAAATGCATTTAATTTCCCACTCAAATTCAGATCTGGTTCTTTCTCCGGCAAGGGTTTCTTCATTTCTGTATTTTTCACTCTTTAGATCTTCTTTTTTCTTCATAGTGATCATCTCAGGGCGAGATTAAATTGGGTGCTATTCTTTATAGGAAAGCACGGCGCCTTCAGTGCTGTTTACAAGTAAGTATTATAAACAAATTTAAAAATACTTATAAAGATTCACTCTCTTACATTCTCTCTTAAAATTACAATTTAGGGGTTTAGGAATGCATTAGGATTATAATATATTCCGTTAGGGATTTATCCCGTTTAAATATCCTTTTAACTTAATATTCTAGGTTAACCGGGCCGGCGGGATTAATCCGGCCATTTCTTTTTGGCCTCTTCGAAGAGGTGGCGGGATTAATCCCGCCACCATCTCCCGGGCAATGCTTCTCCGCCACTGAAAAAGAGTGGCGGGATTAATCCCGTCGATAACCTTCTCAACTGATGAAGAGTTACCAGAATTTATTAGAAAGAGTTGTCGGCGGGATTAATCCCGCCAACCATTTTAGGAGGCAGGGAAGGGGTGGCGGGATTAATCTCGCCACCACTTCCCTGTTTTAAAGATTTGGGGACAGGATTTATCCCGAGATCTCTTTGAAATCATAGTTTTGGAGAGAGTTATGTGCGGGTTTAATCCCGCCACCCATTCCCCGTCGTAAGAATTGTGGGCGGGATTAATCCCGCCTTGGACTCCCTCCGACAAGGAAGAGCCGGCGGGATTAATCCCGCCGCCTCTTCCTCGGGGGGAGTCCGGCGGGATTATCCCGCCGACTCTCTCCGGCGAGGATGAGTCGGCGGGATTAATCCCGCCGGACTCCCTTCCTCGTCGGAGAGAGTCGGCGGGATTAATCCCGCCGGACTCCCCCGAGGAGGAAGAGGCGGCGGGATTAATCCCGCCGGCTCTTCCTTGTCGGAGGGAGTCCAAGGCGGGATTAATCCCGCCGACTCTCTCCGAAGGGGTTGAGTCGGCGGCGGGATTAATCCCGCCGGACTCCCCCGAGGAGGAAGAGGCGGCGGGATTAATCCCGCCGGCTCTTCCTTGTCGGAGGGAGTCCAAGGCGGGATTAATCCCGCCGACTCTCTCCGAAGGGGTTGAGTCGGCGGCGGGATTAATCCCGCCGACCGTTCCTCGTCGGAGGGATTCGTGGGCGGGATTAATCCCGCCCATCAGTTGTATTAATCAAACATGAGATATTATCTCTAAACATAATTATGTATTATTGCATATGCATATTATTAAGTAACCGTAATTCAGATTTCTTAGAAATATTGCATAAACAGATATCATAAATAATACAATTATTTATGTGCAGGACAATATGTTTAATACTGGAGATAAAGTATGTCTTCTTCGGAACAACGAGATAGTTGGCACTGGAACTGTGGAAGTTCGAGATAATAATGCATCATGTCACAATATTGCCCAAGGATCTTGTGTGTACGTATGGGTGAACACCATTTACAAGTATGTTGAGGTTCTGGGAATGGAATTTGAGGAGGGTTCTCCTGTATTGTGGAATTTGGATGAAGTCAAGGCTGACACAGAATATGCAGAGTCACAAACAAATAGTAGCACGAGTTTACCAGATGATGGCTTGCCTGCTGTAATGGATGAGGTGATTCTCTTTCTTCGTGAGATTGAAGTCGGAAGAGGCATCATCACAGCTATAAATCCAATGGAAGCAGTGTCAGAAGAGAAACTAGGGTCCGACTTCGTGGGTGTAGTTGTGACAGAGGTTTCACCTAATGGCACATTGTATCCTGGATCCCTCGTGAGGTGGCGAACATCTGAATTAAGACGGCAAGATGGTTCAACATATTCTGGGTTGGATTTCAATAATAACAACCCGGAAGAACAACTCATATTTGAAGAGGTTCCTTGCATTGGTCCTATTGTAAGAAAAAGGCGATTCATGGGTTGTAGATCTTCCCCTGCAAGTTTCAGCAAGAGGGTAAAGATGGATCCTACATCTTCCGAAAGTGTTACGAGCATTTCCACGATTGACTGTTGCAAGAAGAAGTGTTGTCAGATGGCAGACCGGAATGAAATTACCCAATGTAGACATGTCTTTCGTATGCTCACCCAAAAGCAAAGGCATGAGTTTGTATATGCTGCACTAACTGGGTGTATTGATGGAATGGCCTCGGACACAGGTTATCAGAGTACATCCATGGTATTTAATAAGGTGGCCATCTGCTTCAAAGCTTGGTACAGTATATACGGGATCCCAAAGACCACGTTCTACCGTCGGAGGGATGAGTGGCTAGATGGAGCGCGAACCTCAGTTCATGGGAACACTGGCTTGGTCAAAACCCGCTCTCACATCATGGCAGCCATAGAGATACTCAAGGCTTTTGTGGAAGCAAATGCAGACAGGATGCCTCACAAATGCCGAACCACAAATGCAGGGGTCAGGGAAAATCTCAAGGTTTTACCTTCAATCTACACTCAATTGAAACTGTGTGAACATGTGAACAAGTGCCTCAGTTTGATGGGGCTCCAAGCAATCTGCACTGGTACCTTCAACAACATATGGAATACTCATTTTAAGGATGTGGAGATTGCAAAACACTCTAGCTTTTCTAAGTGTGACACTTGTACATCATTGAAGGCTGCAGAGGCTTGTGCAAAAACCTTGGTGGAGATCACTACCATTCAAAGGAAGATGGAGGCCCACATGATTGCACAACAAACTTGCCGGTCTCAGTACTATGCACACCGCATGCTTTCTGTGTCACGCCCATCAGAGTACCTGTGCTTGATCCATGACAAGATGGATCATTCAAAGACCAGCATTCCAAAGCTCTTTGCAACACCAAAGTGCCTTGGAAATGTCATGAAACTTCCGATTTCATTGACAGGTGTGCTAACACATGGACACGGTTGTGAGTCATATGGACACTTTTCACTTCCACATTGGTCTAGCGACTCCAATTTCACTATTGGGTCGTTAGCCATGTGTTTCAGAAACCTTGAAGCCCACTCACAGACAAGTCCTATCAGTGATCTCAAAGTGAAGAAACAACACCTTCAACCTTTACATAATGCTCTCATGAACACATCTGCACTTGAGGCTACTTGGGAATATGAGAGGCATTGTCAGCAACCTGCACAAAAAACAGATGGCCCTGTTGAGAGTTCAGGTTCAGTGGAGGGATCTAGCTCAAATAGTGTACATGTGTCCTCAACATCAAATAAGCTTCCTCGTCATTTGCTTTTACAGATGGATAATTGTGCAGGCGAGAACAAAAATAGGTAAATCATTTTACTTAAGGGTTTCTCAAGCTCATACTTACTTTTATTTTCTAGATATGTGCTAGCATACTTGTCAATGCTTGTTGCCAAAGGTGTGTTTGAAACAATCACGCTCAGTTTCCTTATGGTTGGTCACACTCATGAAGATATTGATGCGTTCTTCAGCAAGGTCTCCAACTCTACAAAAAGGACAAGTGCACTTACCTTACCGCATATGATGAATCTTTTTGAAAATTGCATCTCCAAAAAAAGTTGTGCTTTGCTTGTGACTGAGGTGCCAGACTTCAAAAAATTTCTCAAGGAGTATATAAAAGAAGGGAGTGATTCTTTAGTTGGTCACCTTGTGCCGCTACAATTCTTTTTCTCCATACGAGATGGTATACCTATTATGCAGTACAAGTTACGGCCATCAGAGCAGGAGTGGTTACCGAAAGAGGGCTTAATGCTCTTCAAAAGTGGAGAGGATGGAAAGCCACTTCTCCCAGAAGGACAACCAGACCCTATTCCATTGAGTGCCCAGCTCAAGGAACAAGAGGTTATTATTGATGGCATCAAAAAATATGTGGCATGGGTTCAAAAATCGATGCCAAAGAATTCTGATAAGGCAACTGGTTACTCAGAACTATATAAGCATGTGGTCAACTATTGGGAGACTGTTGTTCGAGAGTTGGAAGGGCCTACTGTCACAAGTACAGAATTGCAACACCCTTTTGGCCTAAAACAAGGTGGCGAGAGGAGATTGAAATGACATCACTGAGCACAGACGACATAGAAGCCAGTAGTGATGTGGAAGTGCAAACCCCACATTTTGTTGGACAAAGGAACCAAAAACCTAAAGCATACTTTGATTGCTGCAAGGATCTTCAAAAACTAATGATGGTTCTCATTACTCCAGATGCGTCATATAATCAGCCTATTTGGATGGGTCAAATTATCGACACACCTGAAGTAATCACAAAAAATAGTATTGTTAAGGTTGCATGGTTCAAACCACAAAAAAGGCGACACGAGAAGGAGAGCGAAAGATATAATGGATGCCTAGAGAAAACATGGTCTCCCAATCAAAAAGACCCAGCATGTTTTATAAATGTTAAATCCATTCGATATGGGTGGATGTCAAGAAGCGTTGATAAAGTCACGATTAACAAAACTGCAAGGGAATGTATGTTTTCTGAAGCTTAAAGCAATTACAAAATTATAAAATATCATATATTTAATATTCATAATTATTATAAACTCTTTAATAATAGTACCAAATTGTATACTTAACTATATAAATTTAAAAAATGATATGGAAGATTGACTATATTATTATAGGATTTTATATATATATTATTACTACTACAAATTTTTAATTAATAATGTTATATTTAAATATTAATATTTTAATAACAACATCAATATTTATATAATGTACCTCTTATGCTCTTCCTTAATTGTTATATTAGGCAATATATTATATAATTTAATACATTCTACTTTTATAATGTTATTAATTTTTGTTCAATGAATGCTATAATTTATTAAAGGGTAGAATACAAAATAGAATATTCTAAAGAATATTCTCTTTTCAAACATATATTCTAAAGAATATTCCTTTAATATTAGAAAATGCTAATTAAATAGCTAAAATTGCTAATTATTAGGAAATGGGACTATAGCCATGCCCATTTTAGTTACAACTTGCCATATATTTTAAATTATACATAATAATATATGATTTTATCTAATATATAGCCATATATAGTTTTAATAATATATATTAATTTAATATTGATAAAAGGTTTAACATTGAATATTCTTGAAATAATAAGAAATTAATTGAGAAAATCCCATTAATATATACAAATGTAAATTAAGTACTCAAATAATTAACTAAATTAATTATATAATCATGTTTAATATTGGAATATTCTTGGAATAATAAGAAATAATAAAGAATATCCCATTAATATAAAGAAGATTAATTACTCAAGTAATTAAGGAAATGATATTAATATATAACTATATATTCTAAATTATACATAATAATACATATTATTAATAATATGTATATATATTTTAATAATATATATTAATTTAATATTGATAATAAGGTTTAACACATGAATATTCTTGAAATAATAACAAATTAATTGAGAAAATCCCATTAATATATACAAATGTAGAATAATTACTGCAATAATTAAGAACAAGACTAATTTAATTATGATAATCAGGTTTAATATTAGAATATTCTTCAAATATTAAAAAATATTAAAGAATATCCCATTGATACTAGGAAATGAAAACTAAATACTCGAGTAATTAAGAAAATAATAATAATAAACAGACTATGAATATATTTTAAATGATACATAATAATATATCAATTTATTTATTGTATAAGTGTATATATAATATAAATTATAATATAATATATACTTGAATACTAAGAATGTAGAATATAGTCTAAAATTTCGTAATATTAAACAGCTTGAATCACTTGAATAACATTAAATGCAATTTTAAAATACTCATTGGAACTGGAGAGTATATATGTCAGAGTGTCGGATATTTGTGTCAACTCATCTTAAATTTTTTTTTTTTTTTTAAAAAATTTGAATTTCTGACATATGTATTGTCGGTCTGACATGTAAATTTGAAAATGCATTTAATTTCCCACTCAAATTCAGATCTGGTTCTTTCTCCGGCAAGGGTTTCTTCATTTCTGTATTTTTCACTCTTTAGATTTCTTTTTTCTTCATAGTGATCATCTCAGGAGCGAGATTAAATTGGGTGCTATTCTTTATAGGAAAGCACGGCGCCTTCAGTGCTGTTTACAAGTAAGTATTATAAACAAATTTAAAAATACTTATAAAGATTCACTCTTACAATTATATTGCATTGTTTTAGTTGATTTATCCGTTTAAATAATTCCTTTTAACTTAATATTTCTAGGTTGGGGCGGCGGGATTAATCCGGCCATTTTTTTTCGCCTCTTCGAAGAGGTGGCGGGATTAATCCCGCCACCATCTCCCGATGTTTCCGCCACTGAAAAAGAGTGGCGGGATTAATCCCCGATAACCTTCTCAACTGATAAAGAGTTACCAGAATTTATTAAAAGAGTTGTCGGCGGGATTAATCCGCCAACCATTTTAGGAGGCAGGGAAGGGGTGGCGGGATTAATCTCGCCACCACTTCCCTGTTTTAAAGATTTGGGGACAGGATTTATCCCGAGATCTCTTTGAAATCATAGTTTTGGAGAGAGTTATGTGCGGGTTTAATCCCGCCCATTCCCCGTCGTAAGAATTGTGGGCGGGATTAATCCCGCCTATTCTCCTCCGAAGAGCCGGCGGGATTAATCCCGCCCTCTTCCTCGTCGGAGGGAGCGGCGGGATTAATCCCGCCGACTCTCCTGACGAGGAAGATCGGCGCGGATTAATCCCGCCGGTCTTCCTTGTCGGAGGGAGTCGCGGGATTAATCCCGCCGCTCTCTCTCCGAAGTTAGCGGCGGGATTAATCCCGCCGGACTCTTCCTCGCGAGAGGGAGTCGGCGGGATTAATCCCGGACTCTCCCGAGGGGAAGAGGCGGCGGGATTAATCCCGCCGGCTCTCCGTGGGGAGAGTCAAGGCGGATTAATCCCGCGACTCTCTCCGAAGGGGTTGAGTCGCGGCGGGATTAATCCCGCCGACCGTTCCTCGTCGGAGGGATTCGTGGCGGGATTAATCCCGCCCATCAGTTGTATTAATAAACATGAGATATTATCTCTAACATAATTATGTATTATTGCATATGCATATTATTAAGTAACCGTAATTCAGATTTCTTAAAAATATTGCATAAACAGATATCATAAATAACATAATTATTTATGTGCAGGACAATATGTTTAATACTGGAGATAAAGTATGTCTTCTTCGGAACAACGAGATAGTTGGCACTGGAACTGTGGAAGTTCGAGATAATAATGCATCATGTCACAATATTGCCCAAGGATCTTGTGTGTACGTATGGGTGAACACCATTTACAAGCATGTTGAGGTTCTGGGAATGGAATTTGAGGAGGGTTCTCCTGTATTGTGGAATTTGGATGAAGTCAAGGCTGACACAGAATATGCAGAGTCACAAACAAATAGTAGCACGAGTTTACCAGATGATGGCTTGCTGTGATGGATGAGGTGATTCTCTTTCTTCGTGAGATTGAAGTCGGAAGAGGCATCATCACAGCTATAAATCCAATGGAAGCAGTGTCAGAAGAGAAACTAGGGTCCGACTTCGTGGGTGTAGTTGTGACAGAGGTTTCACCTAATGGCACATTGTATCCTGGATCCCTCGTGAGGTGGCGAACATCTGAATTAAGACGGCAAGATGGTTCAACATATTCTGGGTTGGATTTCAATAATAACAACCCGGAAGAACAACTCATATTTGAAGAGGTTCCTTGCATTGGTCCTATTGTAAGAAAAAGGCGATTCATGGGTTGTAGATCTTCCCCTGCAAGTTTCAGCAAGAGGGTAAAGATGGATCCTACATCTTCCGAAAGTGTTACGAGCATTTCCACGATTGACTGTTGCAAGAAGAAGTGTTGTCAGATGGCAGACCGGAATGAAATTACCCAATGTAGACATGTCTTTCGTATGCTCACCCAAAAGCAAAGGCATGAGTTTGTATATGCTGCACTAACTGGGTGTATTGATGGAATGGCCTCGGACACAGGTTATCAGAGTACATCCATGGTATTTAATAAGGTGGCCATCTGCTTCAAAGCTTGGTACAGTATATACGGGATCCCAAAGACCACGTTCTACCGTCGGAGGGATGAGTGGCTAGATGGAGCGCGAACCTCAGTTCATGGGAACACTGGCTTGGTCAAAACCCGCTCTCACATCATGGCAGCCATAGAGATACTCAAGGCTTTTGTGGAAGCAAATGCAGACAGGATGCCTCACAAATGCAGGGGTCAGGGAAAATCTCAAGGTTTTACCTTCAATCTACACTCAATTGAAACTGTGTGAACATGTGAACAAGTGCCTCAGTTTGATGGGGCTCCAAGCAATCTGCACTGGTACCTTCAACAACATATGGAATACTCATTTTAAGGATGTGGAGATTGCAAAACACTCTAGCTTTTCTAAGTGTGACACTTGTACATCATTGAAGGCTGCAGAGGCTTGTGCAAAAACCTTGGTGGAGATCACTACCATTCAAAGGAAGATGGAGGCCCACATGATTGCACAACAAACTTGCCGGTCTCAGTACTATGCACACCGCATGCTTTCTGTGTCACGCCCATCAGAGTACCTGTGCTTGATCCATGACAAGATGGATCATTCAAAGACCAGCATTCCAAAGCTCTTTGCAACACCAAAGTGCCTTGGAAATGTCATGAAACTTCCGATTTCATTGACAGGTGTGCTAACACATGGACACGGTTGTGAGTCATATGGACACTTTTCACTTCCACATTGGTCTAGCGACTCCAATTTCACTATTGGGTCGTTAGCCATGTGTTTCAGAAACCTTGAAGCCCACTCACAGACAAGTCCTATCAGTGATCTCAAAGTGAAGAAACAACACCTTCAACCTTTACATAATGCTCTCATGAACACGTCTGCACTTGAGGCTACTTGGGAATATGAGAGGCATTGTCAGCAACCTGCACAAAAAACAGATGGCCCTGTTGAGAGTTCAGGTTCAGTGGAGGGATCTAGCTCAAATAGTGTACATGTGCCTCAACATCAAATAAGCTTCCTCGTCATTTGCTTTTACAGATGGATAATTGTGCAGGCGAGAACAAAAATAGGTAAATCATTTTACTTAAGGGTTTCTCAAGCTCATACTTACTTTTATTTTCTAGATATGTGCTAGCATACTTGTCAATGCTTGTTGCCAAAGGTGTGTTTGAAACAATCACGCTCAGTTTCTTATGGTTGGTCACACTCATGAAGATATTGATGCGTTCTTCAGCAAGGTCTCCAACTCTACAAAAAGGACAAGTGCACTTACCTTACCGCATATGATGAATCTTTTTGAAAATTGCATCTCCAAAAAAAGTTGTGCTTTGCTTGTGACTGAGGTGCCAGACTTCAAAAAATTTCTCAAGGAGTATATAAAAGAGGGAGTGATTCTTTAGTTGGTCACCTTGTGCCGCTACAATTCTTTTTCTCCATACGAGATGGTATACCTATTATGCAGTACAAGTTACGGCCATCAGAGCAGGAGTGGTTACCGAAAGAGGGTTAATGCTCTTCAAAAGTGGAGAGAATGGAAAGCCACTTCTCCCAGAAGGACAACCAGACCCTATTCCATTGAGTGCCCAGCTCAAGGAACAAGAGGTTATTATTGATGGCATCAAAAAATATGTGGCATGGGTTCAAAAATCGATGCCAAAGAATTCTGATAAGGCAACTGGTTACTCAGAACTATATAAGCATGTGGTCGACTATTGGGAGACTGTTGTTCGAGAGTTGGAAGGGCCTACTGTCACAAGTACAGAATTGCAACACCCTTTTTGGCCTAAAACAAGGTGGCGAGAGGAGATTGAAATGACATCACTGAGCACGACAATAGAAGCCAGTAGTGATGTGGAAGTGCAAACCCCACACTTTGTTGGACAAAGGAACCAAAAACCTAAAGCATACTTTGATTGCTGCCAGGATCTTCAAAAACTAATGATGGTTCTCATTACTCCAGATGCGTCATATAATCAGCCTATTTGGATGGGTCAAATTATCGACACACCTGAAGTAATCACAAAAAATAGTATTGTTAAGGTTGCATGGTTCAAACCACAAAAAAGGCGACACGAGAAGGAGAGCGAAAGATATAATGGATGCCTAGAGAAAACATGGTCTCCCAATCAAAAAGACCCAGCATGTTTTATAAATGTTAAATCCATTCGATATGGGTGGATGTCAAGAAGCGTTGATAAAGTCACGATTAACAAAACTGCAAGGGAATGTATGTTTTCTGAAGCTTAAAGCAATTACAAAATTATAAAATATCATATATTTAATATTCATAATTATTATAAACTCTTTAATAATAGTACCAAATTGTTTACTTAACTATATAAATTTAAAAAATGATATGGAAGATTGACTATATTATATAGGATTTTATATATATATATTATTACTACTACAAATTTTTAATTAATAATGTTATATTTAAATATTAATATTTTAATAACAACATCAATATTTATATAATGTACCTCTTATGCTCTTCCTTAATTGTTATATTAGGCAATATATTATATAATTTAATACTTCTACTTTTATAATGTTATTAATTTTTGTTCAATGAATGCTATAATTTATTAAAGGGTGAATACAAAATAGAATATTTTTTAAATTATAAACTACCAGTACATAATGTAACTCAAAATTTATTGAATAAGAATAGTATAACGAAATGTTTCAATGTTTTAACAAAGACACTTTAGGAAGCATGGAAGCATGATTAAGAGGAAGCATGGAAGCATGTTCTATTTTACCGATCGTCTTGTGTGCGACTGCCTTTTGCCACTCAAGGACAATGAAATTGTAGAGCAATGGATGAAACGCAGCGGGGAGCTCTTTGTGTATGCCAACATTGATAACCAGCATGGTTCTCACAAAGGTTTGCTGGACAAGATCAGAGACACCGCAAGAGATGCTTTGAGATTAAAAGAGGAAAATGAGAAGTTGACAACTGAAAATACTCAATTAAAAGAACAACTTAACAATCAGAAGAACCAGGTACGTATTTATATAATGAATTCCATATTATAAATAAAGAAAAGAAGTCTATTAATAATAATATTATAATTAATATTAAGTGTATGATAAGTCCTAGGTGACAGTTGACGTAAAACTCAATTTGCGTGCACTAACAATCTTTACCGTATAGGACTTTGAGAGCAAAATAGCAGCACTTAGAGAAGAATTCGAGCGAGATCTCAGAAGAGTACATAACGAAGTGATTAAGCTCAAGAACGAGAGATCTGAGTTGCTATCTAGCTTAAAACTAAAAAAACTTTCCCTGGATTCTTCGACCGAGGCTTTAATCAAGAACCATTACTTCGTGGCGCAAGGACATAGGAGAGTCGTTATCATGGACGCAAGGAAAAAGTTAGAAGAACACTTTGGAGTCAAAGACGAATCGATTTCCTGGACAAGGTACGTGTTAAATACATACATATTTGTGTGTGTGTTAATTGTTTTCTGACTTTTGGTTTTGTAGCTACATTGAGTCTTTTAAGACCTGGTTCGCAAACCCTAGTGTTGGACAAAGAAGACAACGGTGGAGATTTAAAGAACCACACGGATCTTTCAGGTTTGCCTTCGGTTCTAACCAGAGATGGTCTTGGACTAATGAAATCCCCTTACGCACAGGTGAAACATATATATTAGTTTATGATAATAGTATGCCTATGGCTGGAGACCCGAAGATGCCTTTCAGCAAATCAACACTTAGCTATAGGTTTTACCAATTTTACTAATACTTTTTACATCGAATATGCCAGAATCTGTGTATGAAGCAAATTTTGCAATACGAGTAAGTAATTTTCTTTTATGAATCGTCTCCGTGCGTGTGTAGCAGGATTTCTCTATAATTGGATTGGCACGCACGCACACACTAAGAACCCGTTAATAGTGTGTGTGTCTGTGTGTGTGTGTGTGAGAGAGAGAGAGAGAGAGAGAGAGAGAGACGTTGAAGAGGTTAACTTATTGAGTGGAGTGAATATGCTGGTTTCGAGAGTGCGTACGTTTGGTTGTGTTCGAACGAAGCATTGCAGCATTTAATTAAGTAGTACTGTTCTTTAATTTAAAATGTTACAAATAAATAAAAGATTTTGTTTTCATGTTTATATTATCACTTCGCCATTAATATGATGAATAAAAATTAAATATTCTACTCCTAACACATAAGCAACTAGTTTATTAATACACACATTCTAATATAATAATACATATTGAAAATTATTTAGTTTATGGATTTCTTTAAATTGAAGTCTCAAGATCATCATGTTTTAGTTCTATTCATTTTTAATATTTATTATGTTTCTTATGAATATAAGTGTTAGGCTTAACTATTTAATAATAATTTAACTATTTAATAAATTTTTAATTATAATTATTATTCTTAATTTAATGAGTTTATCCTTAAATTAACTCTTAATTTAATTATTATTTTTAACCTAATGAGTTTATCTTTAAATTTTTGGATTTAATAACCTTTAACCTAAGTTTAACTATTAATAATTCTTAATTTAATTATTATTCTTAACTCGATAAGTTTATTTTTAAGTTGGACTCGGGACTTCGAGTGGCAAGCTAGTGGATTGTAACAACGATGATGCACGTACAAGGATCTGCCATCCGAGACTTTGGGTGGCAAGCTAGTGTATTGTAACAACGACGATGCACGTACGAGGATCGGCCACCCGCTTGCCATTCGGAATGGACTGTATACATGTACAAGGATCGGCCACCTGGTGGCAAGCTGCGGACAACAGTCCACTGTTGATGCACGTCAATTGTCCACTGTTGATCCGGACAAGGACAGCAGTACGGGGGATAAGTAAATAAATAAATGGTTAAATTTCTATATTAAATTCATTATGTTAGAACGATACATGAATTAAATTAATACAAGGTTATATAATACTTGAAACTCCAAGTTTATTAAACTGACGAATGTGTTCCACCTAGTTATTCTCTTAGTTTACAGCCACATACTATGTGCGCGCTTACAATACATATGTGTTTATATGTGTACATGTACAATATACACACGTGTGCATATGTGTGCCTGTGTGTATCTGTGTGGGCAGTTAAACATTTTGATGAGTAGTTGTTATTTACTAGGCTAGCCGACGTCTCTCTCTTTGTGCTAGTGATTTAACGAATAGACAAGCTTTAGAAAGTTTTTTTGCTAAATTTTAAATTAATATTTCATTTAAGTGATTTTTATTCATTTTTAAATAATGATCATTCACATAAGTAACAGTCGTGAGGTTATCATTTTTTTAATCACGTCGAACACAATGTGATAATATATTTATTTATTTATAATTAGCATGCAATAAGCAGTAAGTATATATGTGTGTGTATATATATATATATATATATATATATATATATATATATATTATATATATATATATATATATGCATATGTGATGCAATGGTTTTTTCAGGTGTAAACTTGGAATGGAATAATAAATCAAATTAACAAATATCATAGAAATATGTAATTTCTAAAATTTCATAAATACATATGCAAATACCATAAATTTCGGGACATATACACATGCGCATCATTTCCATTAACCAGTTCAAAGAGAACACTTACAACGGTTTAATTCACTTGCAATCCAGATTTTTACATTTGTAAATATTATTGAATTTTAGACAGTTACGTTTTAGTGGTTACTTTAAAATAATAATTATAGTGTTTTACCTATTTTATTAAAATATATATGTACACATGTTTATATGTTCCCACTTATTTATGCATTCTTTCACATCGTGAGACAATGAGTAAATATGAGTATAAGATAGATATATTAGCATTACAACACTTAATAAATATATTAGTATTATTTTAATATTTTTATAAATCATCAATTATGTTGCAGTATGTATGAGTTGAGCATGGAATGGCATAACCTTTCTCTCCATTGTTGCAGGATTTAGTGGCTCTTGCATGGCTATTCAAGCACCTGAATCAGTGCTAGTGCTCGCTAGTTTGGCATTTCAAAAGTAATCCCCTTGGAAAGCATTCAGGCTAATGAGCTAATTCAGTTTTACAAAATTCATTTCGAAATCAAGCCAAACAAAGGTATGTTAGCGTCCATGTTAATAGGCCATTCCTTATGCATTATCTTTAAGTATTTGCAGCTGAAAATAAAAAATAGTCTCGTATTTATAAGATTGATTTTAGATAAGTTGAATTAAAATGGACACTTATATGTACAAAGAAAGTAGCTTGAATTCCAGTGTGTATTAAGTCAACTGCACATTCCAAGTCACTTTTCAATATTTTAAAATAATGCTTTAATATCATAAAAGAAAAAGTATATTTCCAAGGACTTTTCTTTGTTATAACTCTAACACTATAACTATTCCACATGTTAACACAACCGTCTGGGACATGTTTTACATTATTAAACCGTTTTCATGTTTTATTTTGATTAATTAATGCTAACCTTAAAACATACACAAGACTTGTGTATGCCGTGTTCAGGTTTTTATACGTACGCTCCCATTACTGTACGTATCTCTTCGAGGGCATGTAGTGTTCCCTAGCAACTTCACTTGTGTGTAGCATGAGAATACATGTTATGTCCAAATACACACAGAGTTGGTTAATTGTATGGTGACAAACACTATAATTTAGGATTTAGTTTATAAAAGGAGGCTGTGCCAGCCAAGGCAGTAGTGTAGAGCCAAGGAGACATGGAAGGAAGTTAAGGCAGCAAGCTGCCTAGATCAACCTAACAAAAAATTTGGACAATAGCAAAAAGGCTCGTAAGCCAGGTGATCAGCTATTAAACTGATCTGAACAGATATTACACACGATCACAGCTTTAAGCCGAGAAAGGTATGGCCCTAAGCATCCCTATATATACCCCTTTTGGTGTTCATGCTATTGCTATGGCTTGTGGGATTCAAACAGATTCCATGGCATATTCTACCTTTTTGAATGATGTCAACAGTTGTGTGTGGTGTCTATGTCTCCATAGTTTTATCTTTCTCTTTAATTTAATAAGAAATCTATATATAAATGTAGTCTTTTCCACATTTTATGTATATTACAAAAATTCATTCATAATACTTTGTATCATGTTTCAGTATAGAAATATAGAATTATATATTATATGGGATTCAAATAAATTCCATGGTGTGTAGTCTTCCCTAGTGTGTGTACTATAAACCAAACGTTAACCTTAAAAGATGAGCATGAAACTGCAAATATATTAATATTTTTTCATTTGTAAGTGTATGCATGGATGCACACAAAGAACGAATGCCTCATGTTTTACCTCTAACTGTTGATATACTTGTTAACTCTATGTACATAGAGACATCAAGTGCCTGTTGTAACCCTCCATATAGTTGTTAAGTCTATGTCTATGTATATGTGTATACAGAGGTGCCTTAAATTAAATATTCACATCCTATTTAAATGATTCTGTAGCTTAGTATTTAATATTGCGATCCTACATTGATTTAAACCATATGTTATACAGTTTAATTTTAAATATATTACATTATATTAAAATTGTATTGCCAGTTTTTAAAGCTAAATATATTACATTATATTAAAATTGTATTGCCAGTTTTAAAGCTAAATTTATGGCTTATAATTTTGATTTTGATAAAATTGTCAGGATTTTCATTTTCAAACTAAAATCCACTAAGATAATAATAATTTATAAACATTAAAACAAAAGGGTATAGAACAAATTTAAATTCAAAAATGTTCAAAATAAATTCATTATTATTGCTTTTTATCTAGCTTCCTTGCTTTTGCTCTAACAATCTTTTGCTTCTTATGTTGTTTTTTTTTTTTTTTCATTCCTAATTTGTGTAATGATATTAAATTCTTACAAATCACCAATGCATATTTTTATTTATAACCCCCAAGTTGTAGAATAATAATATTGTTAATGCCAATCATTATCGCTTTTATCTAACTTTTCACGTGTAAATATTATATTTATAAACCACCAAGACATTTTTAAGTTTTAAATATAAAATTATAAAGCCGATGACAGACTTAAAAATCATTTATCAAAGTACACGTACAAGGTAACTTAAATAGTTTATAAATCAAACATATATTGTGTTTCTAATATGATGTAAAAAAAAGGCCATGTTCTCTCTAATACATGAATAAGATACACATTTAATAATTACATGTATTTTCTTTTGTATTTTTTGGCTTCTATATGCTCATACAATACATGTATGTTTTATATACTTCATATTCTCGATGTGTATTTGTTTTTGTCAAGTTTGTATTCCAGAACTATTTTGGGTTGCATTTGCGAAACGTATTTTCTTTTGATATGTTTTGTTTCTGTGAGGTATTGTTGACGGTGAAGGACGTATAAATATACTTATTATTTATACTTAACAATTATTCTCTCGGATACGTAATTTTAAACAACATAAATTTTACAGAGAACTGTTCTCGTCGGGAAGTGGAACCCGAAGCAAGGGCTCCTATACTTACAATTTGTACACGTTAAATTACATATATTTAGAACATTAGGAGTGGCAGGCCCGTTTGGCAGGTGGCACATCACCAGTCGAGGACCGCTTTCGGGGGAGAAGATTCTTGCCCATAGGCCTGGGACGGAAAGCTGAGTGCCGGAGGCTGGCATGGTGCTTTGCAAGATCTACTTGGTTGTTCAGAATGGTGTCAATATAGTAGCGCTGGGGTATCCACTCCCCTGGCAGCCATCCAGCACTAGCAAGTAGCGAACGACGGCACACTCCTCCAAAGATTTGGGACAACATAGCAGTTATTGTTTCCGAACGACTCCTGCCACTCGCCAAACACTTCAACAATGCAACGCATGAAAGGGCTTCCTTGAAGAGCCCAATCCCAGCTGCACAACCTGCATAACGAGCAGAGTGTGCCAAGTAAGGAGAACAGTAGATCCCTTCTCCACTAGCTGCACCAGCTGACATGTGCTGCGATCCAATCCCATTCCGGAGGATGGAATACCAGTTTCCACAGTGGCTACCGTGAAATGCAAAGAAGGACCTACCTGCGAGCTTAACTTCCCTCTCTGGTGCGTCACGGACCACTACAAACTGTGCAGCGACTCCAGGAAGGGGAAGCTCCTGGTTCTTACTCAGCTGCTGCATGGACATCCTGTTGCTGAAGAGGCAAAACTGGATGAGTTTATAACTCAACCGGGGAACCACTCCTTGTGCATTCTCTTCCTCTCTTTGTGTGGTCACATGGGACTTTTTGGTCATGAGAGCTTCCAGATCATCCTCACTACTGCAGTTTGCCATGTCTTCAATGCTTGGAAGAGTGCCAAGAACATTATCAACCACCTCAACCATTTTGTCCCCTGGATCACACGCCGAACCCGAGTCCCCGTTCCCACGTCTGCAATACAAATGCATTATAAGCTTACACGTCTTTCAGCACAAATGTGAAGGTCCACGGACAGATTTGCCCAAGTACGTGGAGTATATATATATTTAAAAAGAGCTTACCTTATCTCCCTGCTCTCCAATAAGAAGCTTGGAAAGGGCTGCACGACATCCCGCTTGTGTGCTGCAGCAGCCATGAAAGCAAGCTCCAGCTGCACAAGTTGAGTTGAAGTTTTGAGTTCTCTTAAAACACAAGCACCCACGCCTCGCTCCTGGCAAGCGAAGAGACAAATATCCTTGCTACACACTTGTAGCTCTTCGTAGGCTCCATAGGAAGAGCGTCCAAGCACATAGGGCACCACCCTGGCAACCTGTCTAACTGACGTCCAAGGAAGCTCACAAGACCAACTATGAGGTTATCCATCCTTGCCGTGCGTATAAGATCGTCATACATGGCCGCATTGTTTTCCAGGATGGAGTCCAAAGTGAGATCTGGAAATTGAGAAGTCTTCACAGTTGGTGGGTTACTGCTCACAAAGCTGGTAAGTATGCCCACAAGTGCAGGAACTAGAGTGCTTTGACCATAGCCGAGAACCTCGGTAGCTGGATAGACTTGGTCACCAAGTTGTCTAGTGCACGCAACCACAGGCATGAAATCCCGCTTTGAAATAGAGGAAGCTCTCCACACTCCAATTCCATACTCCAGATTCAACACCAGCCGGTTCTCTTTGCAAAATCCCAACCCATATGCCACGGAGTCATTGTGGAGTAGTTTGCCAAGGTCGATCCCGATGCACACATCATTGGCTTCGATTGTTATTGCGAAAGACTGGAGAATAGCATCTTGGCTTCGACAGCAATGATGCAGCTTGTTCCACCATCCATTGCAGGGAACCTGGAGATGTTGCGTGATAAGAAAATATGGGAAGTGAATATCGCTCTTGGTCGCCGCAGTGGCAATCTTCCTTGGCCTTGTCATATGCTTCCAACATATTCAGAATGTGATCGAGCATGGCCATCAAACTTGGTTTCTCACCATCGGCAAGTGTTTGAATTTTCTCGTTGAGAACCATGATCCTCCCGTCCAATGGATTTAACTCCACAGATGTTATCACACGGTCTGGCATGTCCAAAAAGAAACGAAAATCATCTATGTCCACTCGGATTTTGTACTCTCGTAATTCACAACGTCCTCCAGTGTGAATCCTACAGATATTCTATCTATCCTATTCTCATTAGCAATCAACCACAAAGGAAGAGCACAATCTGGAACACACATAATATCTATCTATTACACGGGAGCACACAATACAATGACAGAACGATAAGAACCCTATTTCCTGTTCCGTCGTCTGTATTTAACACTGCAGCGCGTAGCGTCGGATCCAAACCGTGCACAAACCACGCCGTCGGACTGACACTCGTCCTCCCGCACAGCTGAAAAGGAAACAATGCCAAATTTTGAAAGTTTTTATCTATAAATGGGTATATAGATTTAGCGTTAATAATGCAAAAAGAAAATTTTAACTGAAATGAGTGAAAAGAAATGAATGTGATTGAATAAGCTTGTTGAAAATCCCATGCGTATAATTAGATTCCATACATATACTGTATAGCATGCGTGTGATACCAACTCAGAGACACACAACCTTTAACTATTAAGCATTTTAAGTTCATAAATATAAGAATTTAGATTAGAACACTTATATGCATTTTAGAATAAGCATGTTATAACAATGTTTTCATACTTGGTTGAAATTAAAATATATGTTTTCGATATATATATATATATAGCAAGTTGGAATGGAATAAATGAAATAAATAAATATCATAGAAATATCAGAATTTTCTAAAGAGCAATATAGTTAAATAGCATGATTCATATTCGCAAATTATTTATAAATCTTTTATGTATTTTCTGAAAATATATTTCAATTTTTAATATTGAAATGCATAAAGTTTTTCAGGTGTGAAACTCTAATTTCTAAAATTTTCTAAATACATATGTAAATACCATAAATTTCGGGACACATACATATACCCATCATTTCTATTAACCACTTAAATTCACTTGCAATCCAGATTTTTACATTTGTAAATATTATTGGATTGTTTTGAATTTTAGACAGTTACATTTTAGTGGTTGTAATTGACTTTAAAATAATAATTATAGTGTTTTACCTCTGTTTTATAAAATATACATGTACTCATTTATTTATGCATTCTTTTACATAAATATTTACGTCAGATAATGAGTATAAAATAGATATATTAGCATTGCAATACTTAATAAATATATTAGTATTTTCTAGTATTTTTACAAATCATCAATTATGTTGCAGTATGTATGAAGATTATTTAGAAAGAGAGAAGGCTCCAAATCAAGTTAAACAAAGGTATGTTAGAGTCTATACATTATCTTTAAGGATTTGCAGCTGAAAATAAAAATAATCTCGTATTTATAAGATAAGTTGAATTAAAATGAACACTTATATATACAAAGAAAGTAGTTTGAATTCCAATGTGTATTAAGTCAAATTCACATTCCAAGTCGCTTTCCAATATTTTAAAATAATGCTTTAATATCATAAAAGAAAAAGTATATTTCTAAGGACTTTTCTTTGCTATAGTTCTTAAATATAAGATTACCTGCTAGGAGGCTTTAACTTACAAGATTCAAAACACAGTCAAATACACTCTTGAGTTCGAACTTAGCACACTCTTGAGCTCCCACTTTACGAGTACATTATGTCGACTAGGGAGGTTGTTGCCCATGCCCTCAGTCGGCAAAATGTATAGCTTGTACTAAGGAACCGTGTGCTTCCTTTTTAATAAGAAACAAACATGTTAAGAAAGCCAAGCATGAACAATTCCATACCTCTTTCATTTTTGTTTTGGCGAGTTAGTTCGAGTTTGGAGAACAAGTCTTGAAAAGAGTTGGGGAACCAACACATGGCTTATTTGCAGCTCCTACCGGGCAATGACGTCCTCAGTTGGTCACATGTCTTGAACTCATGTGTTAAACTCATGCGAAGACCCTTTGAACTCATCATGTATATGCAAAAAGGATTTGCAGAAACTCTCAGCCAACTCCTAGTTCAAAAAAGAAACATGTAAATATAATAAGTCAAAAACACACTTTACATGGTACCTGCTAACTCCAATGGCTGGAATTCAGTCAAGGATTGAGATGGTGACTCCCTTGCCTCCCCCTGCCAGCGTCTAGCCAAAAACATTCGAACTCGAATGGTTTGAGCTGAGTGCCGGCTAAGGAGGCAAGGGAGTCATCGCATGAGAAAAATGATGCGATTAGCCATTATTTCCACACGTCCTGTTTAAAAATCAAAGTTAACTTCATTATTCGCAGAACCACCTTAGAGCCTTTAAGGTTCATGCACACGCGAGTTTCTTGCCACGGTGACTCCCTTGCCTCCCACTACCGGCATCCAGTTGGAATGGTTTTGGCTGACTGCCGGCTTGGGAGGCAAGGGAGTCATCCCTGTCATCATGTGGAGACTCCGAGCTCAAAAGAAAAAAGTTAATACAATCGATACTAGTCGCTCAAGTTCTGGGTAACGACCTCGTCAGGCGGCTGCTGTTTCTGTTTTTTGTAACCTCTTGCAACACTTGCAACCTCTTTTGCTCATGCTATATCTAAGAACTGACCCTCATGCTCATGTTATATCTAAGATGCAATATCTAGATGTGGGCAATGGAAACGTGACTCACCTTCTTGTCACAGCTATCTTTCTCTTTGGCTTAGCCTTGGTTCTTGTCACAGCTATCTTTCTCTTTGGCTTAGCCTTGGTTCTAGTCGCAAACGTATTAGCCACTCTTCACAGCCAAAGCTAGAAACACTCACCTTAAATTCGACTAATCGCCCAAGTAGACGATGACAAAACCCGACTCTCTAAATCTTTTGAAGTGCCCAAATCACAAAAAAAACTTCAGCCAGTGCTCACACTCCAAACACCCAAGGGATTCCTCAGCTCAAATGGCCCTGGTCCCGGCCCAGATTTGGAGCCCGCCAAAAAGCCCTTAGCAGTAGAACTATAGCTTTAAAATAAGATATAATTATGATTCTTAAGAACATATGAGTTTAATCAACGGTTATTTTTGAAATGTGTATACTAATATAAAGAAAATAATAAAATATTTAAATCACTTTATTCTTGAGTAATTTTTAAAAATTATTGTAATATTTATTTCATATTTAATATTCTAAAAAATACCGTCTTTTTCTGCATCTTTACATCGTTCTTCAATCTTAGATAATAGTGTTATCATTACAAACTCGTAAATTTTTGCTATCCATGTAGTCTAGGAGGCCCAGCTAGAGGCATACTAACCAATAGCTAACTTCTCACTATGACCACAAAGCGCTTCTTCTTTTTCATCATCTTTTTATATATTTCACTTTGCACCCTTAATAAATTTGCAACATATTCATATTTTTTCCTTTTCACCATCAACTTTGCATCGATTTGATCAGTTTTGGGATGCTTTTTCCCCTCAGCTATTAACGTGTGCACAACCCTACTTTTTATAAGCAAATGTCAATACTTACCATAAGCACATATGCAACAGCACTATTTACATTCATCTCAACTAGAGATTGAAATAGAATCTTTCCCACTTCAACATTATTCCATTTACTACATGCACTTCCTGTAATAGAATTATATCGTTAAAACTCTGCCAACAGATGTGTAGGCACTAATTGTTTAATCTGCTGATTGTGCGATTTTGATCGAGACAGATGACCGAACTGAAGCGCAACCGAGGAGACAAGGAGCGCGATCTGAAGCCGGAGAAGAAACGTATACAAAGTGAAGATTAAGGCCCACGTGAGTGATTAGTTGTTTTAATTAATTAAATTTTAATAAATTATTTATTCTATCCAACAGTGTTTGGATTTTCACTTGCGGATTATTTAAAATATAAAATCTATATGGCACATACATGTGGTTTTTTCTCCACACACATGCACGCACGCACTCCAATTAATTCAGAAATAATTGGATATCTCTTTAATCAGGGATAACCTCACGCACATATAAAACAGCCTATTTAAAACACATAAATACATGTGTGAAGGTATGTATGGGTGTGCGTAAGTTGCACATTGCACACATATTATTCTCTCTCTATATAGTGTATAAGTATGCTAAGTTCTGTTAATCGTGGTTATAGTTTTGTGCTGTGTCCATGTGTATACGGCTGTGTACATATACATAAATATATATATGTGTGTGTGTGTGTGTGTCTAGATGCTGTCATACGTATTCATCTACTTGACACTACATACGCACACACACACCTCTATCAATAGTTTCTAAGTCAGAAACCAATGTAAAGAGTGCAACTACTGATGCTTCAGTTACCAAGCTAACAGGCTAATCGAGTAAAGAAACAAGGCTAGGAACAGCTCTGGCTTCCACAATGCAAAAGGTAGTCTTGGGGTTACACACTCCTCAGTGGACTTTGCATAGTGATGGTGCAGTGGTTCTGAAGCACATCCGGTGCTACTTGTGAATGCATTGTTGCTTGTCCCTGTGGAAGTCCTTGTCCTTGTGAATCCAACTGCAAGTGAGCCTGTGGCTATGGGAGAAGTGCTCAGCTTGGTCGTATTGGTGCTCATTTTTTATAAGACCTTTGCTGCTTTTGCTTTTGTCGTTAATGTCCCTGAATTTAGTACTGTAAACAGCAGTGTGTATCCCAGACTCCGCTAAGTTTCACTGTAGATCCTATGCATACATACATTCATTACACAACTTATTGTGAGTGAGAGAGAGAGAGGGGTACATACACAGTTTATGTAATGCAATGATACGAGAAGATATGTACACAGTATATATGTGTACCACACATATATACATGTGCGTGTGTGAGAGATAGAGAGAGAGGTACATACACATAATGCACACGTGAGTGTAGATCAATTTAGTAGGAAATCGTAACCACGGTTAAATGAAAATTATTTAATAATAATTTTAATATTTAATTCAATTAAGCACTCTAGAGTAAAACTACAGTTATTATTAATGATGTGATATTTTTAATTTACCAGGACCGCAAGTGGAAAGTGGGCCATATTTGAAGTATATTCTTACAAATCCGTCTCCCTGTTCTCTTAGGGAAGAGGAGTTTTGGAGCGGCGGCTCGATGGCGTCTACGACGAGGTCGGGGCTGG
>PUQB01000521.1:157219-178170 GCA_003024785.1 Selaginella tamariscina
TGCTTGATGCAGAAGACACACCATCACCCACTGGATGTGAATGTTTCCCTAGTGGATATAAGACAATCTAGTCTTGGTTATGTCCGTCTAGGAAAATGCAAAACGCCCACAGCATGACATACTTCAAGGCACAATGGATTTTCTTTAGAGAAAAACATGTCAATCCTTTTGCAGTTTGTGAAGGTGGGGAAACAATACATCCTTTCATTTAGTGCAGTTCAAAAATCTTGCCTTAGAAGCAGGGCAATCCGGGTTGATACAGCAAAGGCTCTCAACACATCTGCTCCTGGACACCCTCACTTGGAAATTCCAGTTGCTGGTCGTTCCTGCATGTATGTCCATCTCTTTCCGATTCATTCCTTTGTATTTGTACTCAGAAGGAGGGAGCTCAAAAATAACATCCCCATCATATGCAATAGGCAATTCATTTGTATGAATGATCATGGAGCCCTCAATAAGAAATTCTTCCCTTTTTGCAGGTATTAGAAGTGAAAAGGTTCCTTCAACGTTGAGTATTTAGAGTCATAAGCAACGACAAGCTTAAACAATGGTCCTCCATCCGGTAACAAAACATATCCCGGATTATCCTTCCCCCAGCATCTTAGTCCTCGTTTATTTTAATCTCTAAAGCAAATTGTCCATGGAGAAGTTTAAAAAGGCAAACACTTTGCCAACCAAAAATGCCAAAGAACTTTCTAATCTGATTAGTAAAACGATTCCAACACCATCTAACACAGGAACATCGTGATCCAAATTGCCGTAAACAATCCTGGCCATTGTGCAAAACAGTTACCACAAATGTGACAGAAAAACAACAGCATTACCTAATCATCTTTTGGTAAATATCGGATATTATCGTTCCAAGAATTCACAATCATGACTCAACGTGGGTGGATATTTAATTCGAGGAAACATATAGATCTTAGATGCTAATATAGTATAGCACTTCACGTAGAGATAGAGCAATCTTTATTGTCTTTTAAATAAATGTGTGTCTAATTTACATTCATCTGACATATTTATGACTTGTTTATATTCTGTTACTTTATTTACTATAATTATATAGCCATTTGAACCAATATTTTATATAAATGTGTACTATTGTAAACATTATAAATACATATTTTTACACAAATATTTGTTTAATTATATAATAATATGTTTTTTTAACATACAAATCTTTACTTAAATATGTGTTTGTATTTGTTTCCTTTGTATAGTACGTTATTTATTGCATGTATAACTGTTGCATGGTTTGATTAAACACGTTTTATGGTTAAGGGTCAAAGGGTTAAGGGTTAGGTTTTAGGGTAAAGGTTTAGGGCCGCCCACTCTTCTTTCATTCTCCATTGACAAGAGGGCACTTTTGTTCTTCTTTTCGCGGCCACTCTTGTTCTCCATTTGTGGCGACATGAGGCTAGTGTGAGCGTCACAACGACATGGTTGCAGGTAAAATCTTATGCAAATTCAACAGTAATTTCTGTGCATGTTCAACAGGATTTCTCTCTATTCACAAACGCACACATACACACACACATCCCCACCTCTCTGGCGGCATGAGTTCTTGCCGATTTCGGCAGGGAATGTGTGTGTGTGGTGTTTATTTGTGTGTGTTCGCACATACACACAAGCAACATTACACATACACACACAAGCAACATTTTACACACATGTACCACATTATGGTATTATATATATAACATTAGACTTGTACACATGTGTGTGTGTGTGTCTATATATAATATATAATATTATACTTACTAAGAAATATGTATAAGTATATGAATATAAGACTTGTATATATGAGATTGACACTTTCCGTCTGTATATACATACATGTGAAGAGATATGAATATACTCATATTCGGAATCTCTCTCTCTCTCACAAACACATCACAAAACACAAACAACATTGCACACCACACACAAGCAACATTACACACATACACACACAAGTAACATTATAAAGTGAGCACACACAAACAACAATACACATGTACAAATTATTGATAGGCATAAATATACAATAAATGTGTGTCCATAAATTAGAACAACTCACACACACACTTTTATCAGTTGTTGTAATTGCAGAATGAGGCAAAGGCAGAGTAAGAAACTCTAAGATAAATACAAGACTTTGATATTAGGGAACATATTGTCCAAGAGAAGCTCTTGCAGATATGGCTCCAAAACCTTGTGGCAAGCAACAACTACAGCGTGAGGAGATGATGTTAATGAACACTAAACCTATGGATAGTTTGCAAGTCATTGATGAACATGATGTGGTAAGTGAATGGATGCCTAGAGATAGGGAGATTGCAGAAAGCTCTGCAGAACATGGTAATGCAGAGGAAGTACCGGACATTGATCTTGGCAGTAAAGCATTCAACAAGAAGAGGACACTGGATGCTTCTGAGAATGTTGCCAAATCGTATGCAATTCCAGAACGGGCTTCATCCAAGCTTCTTCGGGATTTTTTTATTCGGTATGACACGGATATTAACACATCGCTACAAGGACGAGACCACTACGTTTCAATTGAGCTTGACAAGCCTCCGCATATCCCGATTCACAGGTTGCTCCCACACCAACGTTTGAGGAATGTCACTGAGGACGGCGTGAAAGACCTTGTTGGATGGATTAGAACTGAAGGATTTTGCCAAGAGACGTCGATGTTCACCTTACTTTCGGACCACAGCTGAGTGTAGACAAACGCCAAAGTTGGAATGAGTCAGAAGCCACAGGTCAATAGAGAGTTTGAAGTAGATTTGCATAAGCCAGCATTTTCTATGTAGTATCGATTTCTGAAAGATGCAAAGTTTCTGGTGTAAGATGGGAATCATCGTCATGTTGCTTTGAACACTCTACTTGCTGAAGAGCCAAGCTTGAAATGGACTTTGCATTTATGTGCAACACTCATAGCATCCACAGCACGGGAGGAGAAGAGACTGATCGCTGCTTGCAATCGGTTGAATGAGTAAGTGGCTTGTTTGTTTCATTATTTAAATATTAAATAAATGTTGTTTTGTTTTGTAAAGCAACTGCTCGTGTGGTTCTACAACGATCATTCACACCTTATAGTTCTTATGGAATTGTTGTGTGAAGTCCGCAGATCTTTCTACCGATCATGTTCTTTGCGGGATGTCGGAGGAAGATAGAAAAGCTGTGGAAGTGTGGAGATCAAACAGAAAAGAAGATGTTTGGTATGAGTATCCAAAACCACATTGGTGAAGATTTTTTGGGAAGTAATCTTTTCTTCTTCTTTTGATGGTTTTTTGATTTTCGATTTCTTTTACAGAATCAACTGAAGAAACAAATTGCTACAAAACTTGCGAACAGGAAACCAAACCAAACAGAATCTCAGATCCTCTCCAGCGTTTACAAGACATTCACAATTCAGATAAACAAATTCCTCATCATTGCTGATTCAATGGTCGGCGAAGATTGGTTCAAGGCAATCACAGATATCACTATCAAACCATTGACAAAACAAATAACTCTGGAGAAGCTTCAAATGCTTGCAAAGTCCCAGCTTCTTTCCAACGTCAAGGTTGATATCCTTGGGAAGCTTGTGCACATTCAAGAAAGTGGCATTCTTGAGAAGCTGGTGAATATGATGGAGAAAGACAAGAAGGAAGGTGTCACCGACTGGCCTGACAAGGACTTCATCAAGTTTTTGCACATCTTTACTTACTGATTCCAGGTAATTTAGTATTTATTTTTTTATTTTTACTCGTTTTATTGTGCTAAGTCGGGGAGGCAGCTAAAGAGCTTTTGGTCGAGCATGCAAGCAGTTACGTTGACAAGTTTATGGCCTTGTATACGAAGATGCACAATGAAATCAAGTTGGATATGTACCAGAGCATGCTCAAGAACAAGGAGTTCGATGCACCTTCTCGACTATTTGAGCTGGAAAAGTCTACAAAAAGAATGGCATTCAGGCAAGTCTTTTTTTTTGTTTATTTATAGATTTTTATCTATTTTTGTAGGTTTTTTAAATGGAAAAATGATGCACTCCCTGAAGATTTCAAAGAGTGGATGGATGTTGCCAAGGATTCTAACATGTGGAGCCGGTTGTTACTGGATTTCCTTCCTAGTGACTGTCCCAAATGGGAGATGGCCACCTATAAGATACACAAGGATGATCGGCGAGAGCTATTATGGAAGAACGATAGTGCTGTGAGGAAGCTCCATGTGAAGATGGATATCAGGTATGCCAGATCGGCGAGCAAGGTCAGCAAGGGACATGCTTCTTCTTCACCCCCATCCTTCATCTCGGCTAGATTGGAAGAAGATGATATGTTGAGGATGGTGATGCATGAGAAGGGAAACAGAAGCTGGGAAATCATTCATGCAGATTCAGAGAACTTTCAGTCCAGTACTTCAAAGTTGGAAGACCTTTTCCACCGGGATTGAAGGAGCTTGAGGATTGAATCGTGAGTCACAAG
Organism: Selaginella tamariscina; assembly: GCA_003024785.1. Classification (NCBI taxonomy): domain Eukaryota; kingdom Viridiplantae; phylum Streptophyta; class Lycopodiopsida; order Selaginellales; family Selaginellaceae; genus Selaginella; species Selaginella tamariscina. The sequence continues at coordinate 161,668 of PUQB01000521.1, forward strand.
TCAAGTTGGACTATTCATGTGTTTGGTGCGAAGCCTCCACCGAAATGCATCCAGGGAGCTGTTGATCTCGTTGTCATTGACCCGCCTACCGGATGCGTTGCTGAGGTAGGCAGGATGGTGGATCAATACACGAAGTTCTCGGATGCTTTGCTAAAGAACTTGGTGAACCTTGCTTTTGGGATACTAGACAGAGCTGGCCACAAGGTGGTGTTTGTGCTATCGGATGATGTTCCAGCTTTGAAGAACACTACAAAAACTTGCAAGCTAAAGTTTCTGCAGATGAGTTATGTGCACACAACAAGGTCCTGGGGATACCGTTTCTCTAGAAAGGTAATTCTTCTTTTTAAGAATGTCATTTTCTAATGTTCGTTTTTTAGGAAAGCATCATTGCCATGTGTATTTTTGGTTCCCCCTACTCTAAGGTTGCGAAGAACAAGGAGATCCTAGACACTCGTTACACTCTTCTTCTTGACGAGCCAGAAGATTTCCAACTCCCATGGTACAATGTTGTTTGTTATTTCTCTTTTTAACATTGCAACTTTCAGGATTTCAATTGGCTCAAAATCTCCCAAGTTGTTTGTGATGCTAGTGGAGAAGCTCACAAAGCCTAGTGGAACTGTCATGGATCTAACAATGGGAACCGGTGCTAGTATTCTTGTAGCTTTTCACATAGGGAGACATGGTTATGGAATCAACATCAACAAAGATCTGGTTTTAGCAGCCAGAGGTGTCTTTAGGAAGGTCATTCCAGGTGTTACAGCAGTTGAAGGTGGTGGGAATGATCAAGTCGTTTCCATGATTACTCCTTTTGATGAGTGGAAGAGGGCCATGGAAACAGAAGCACAGGATTTGCCTTTGGCTAGCGACAACGATGGAGACCAGGATCTGCCTTCTTGAAACAATGAGAATGTTGTTACAGAGAAGTCCATGGAGAACAACAACGAGTCATCAGATGAGATAGCAGAAGAGAGATCAAACGAGTCATCAGATGATGAGTGAGATTTGTTTTGTCATTTCTTTGGTTTTAAATTTTAACATGTTTTCAGTATTGTCCTGCCAGACTACGCTAATTAAATGGCAGAGAAAATGGTTGAAGAGTTCAAAGTTTATGACATATAGATTTTGAAAAACGTTCATAACACTGTAACAATGCATTCATTAACAACGAAGCACTGGCTGGTGGAAACGAGTCTTCATGATTGAGTTATGTTTATATTGTAATTTATATTTAGTATTTATATAAAAATATAATTATAGTTATAAATATAAATTTTTTAAATAAATATAAATATAAAAATATAAATATATATGTCAGATTAACCCTCCAAATTTGTAAAACTTGACACCATTACCGATTGCTCACCCACCGCACTGGAATATTCTTTATACGAAAATGAAAATTATATACAGAATGGAATATTCTAGTATAACGGAAATCCGTAAGCTCGGCAAACTGTACTCGAGGAAATGTCAAACCCGTTTTGGGCCTTTGGTTCTGTGCACCGTTATTTGTTTTCTTTAATCTAAATAGGTTTTGTTTGGAGGTTACTACCTGATTAAAAAGCTTGAAAAATGATTTTGATACAAAAATGAGTTTTCTACGGACTGGCTGCAGCCTGATTCTTTGCTTAATCTGAGAAAAACCTACGTGCAAGCACACAGAAGAGCACCAAGACCGATGCAAGAGCTGCGCAGCAAAGCCAAAGCCAATAGGTACAGGTAGGCATGTTTATTAGCAGCTGTACATCCTGTTATAGTTTCCGCTATTGCAGTTAGGCAAGTCAACACTGAACCAGCAGCTGGAAACAGCCGAATAGAATCTTTTAAACTTATGGGAAGTCGCCATTATACGGCCGAATATTATTAGCTTTAAGCTATATACATAGCTTAGATATAATTTCCATTGAGTGACTAGGTAGCGACGTATTGTGAGAACGATTTTATACAAACTATGAGAGAGAGAGAGACTGAATCTAAATGTATTGTACCTGCCTCAACACAACAATTTGACTCAGAATATCCCTTCGAAAATGGTGTGTTCAAATTTAATGGGCAGAAGCACGAGAGCCCTTCACCCGCTTCCTAGTTCATGTTTTTTCACTTAGCACAGCGTGCGCTTTTCTCTTTTCCCTCCGGTTTGCTAGATATCAGCCAGTCTGTTTTATTTTACTGACAGACTATTTCAATGCAATCCTTATTATCTGTGTTTTAATGCTGCAGGATTCCTGTTAACCACTGTAACGAGTTGTTTAAAGGCAATATGGCTTTGTTATGGTTGCAGGATATCTGCTTTATCTTCCATGCAGTCTTCTGTCTGCATCTTTGAACAACAAGAGATTTACAGCTTCAATAAGCCTGAACAGCAGTTTTCCTTCAGATTTCTCCCCCAACGCACTCGTTTTTCTTGACAAGAAAACTTCATACCCGTAAGTTTGTTAGATATGAGCCAGTCTGTTTTATTTTGCTGACAGACTATTTCAATGCAATCCTTATTATCTGTGTTTTTATGCTGCAGGATTCCTCTTAACCTGTCAATATGGCTTTATTAGGCCATGAAACTGAACCTGAGGCCTATCTAGGGCTATCGACAAGGAGGATGCTCTCGGATGAGCTTTTGCACAAGGTTCGAAACGTTCTTACACTACGGGCACATACATCAGAGGATATGGAAGATTCTGCAGAAAAAGACTTACATCTAGGGAGATGCAGTATTCATCTGTTCCAGCAACTGACAACAGAGAAGAAGCGGAAAGGCCATGGGATTAAGTTCAAACTGGAGGAAGGTTTTCTTTTTGCACAGGAAATAACAAGTGCTCCTCATGGTGGTGCTTCTGCTTCAATAGCTGGACTCTTTTGGGAACAAGATGGTCCGAATCATTATCTCACATGTTTCGTTGATTTAGATATGAGATCTCAGATCCCCGGTCAGCGCACTTTGTACGAGAGCGATGTGGTCGTGAAAATTCCAGGTTGGGGTATCCAGGTTCAGAATTTCAAGGAATACCCTGCAATTATTATAGAGATTGGAGTTTCCCAGCAGTTAAGCGACCTATGTGGATTGGCAGCATATTATCTGGGAGCTGCTTGCCCAACAGTGGAGTATTATGTGGCCTTAAAACGGTGGGATTTCAGAAGTGATGGTACTCAACAAATGTTGGCACTAGTTTGGGATAGAAACCATGGACTTGCTCCTGTAAGAGGTATCTCTTTTGGTTCTACTAATCTTCATTCGTCAACAATTAGATCACTGCAAGGTTGGGTTCAAATTCTAGAAGGCGTTGGCTTCAACGGACCTGCTTGTGATCGGTTTGGTGTGTATCGAATAGCTTTTCCGCTGGCAAGGATTTTCAACCGTCTACCAAGTGGAGTACCCGCGGGGCACCTGAAAACTATTATTTGGACTTATACCCTGTCCATTTAATGTTTAGAAAACCCGTTGATTAGATAGAAAACGAAAAAAAAACAAAAAGAGGAAAAAAAAAAAACAAAAAAAACAAAAAAATCAAAAAACAAACAAAAACAAAAAAAAGAAAGAAAAAAACAAAAAACAAAAATATGTAATTACTTACATTAATATAATTAATAGGTTAGTTAAAAACAAGTTGAACATTGAGTTCAAGATGCAATATATAAAAAGGCGAAGAGCCCCTCTCCGAGTTCTGTACCGTTGTTCTCTGCGCAAGAGCCTGATGACGTCCAGTGCAGCTACTCGTTTTGTGGAAGTACTGGGTTTCGTTTTCTGGAAGTACGTTTACGGGGATGAGGAGAAGTGGTTTCTGGGATTTTTGGAGCAATGCAACACCTTTGAACTGAGCGAGTTCAAGCAGGCAGTCAGGAGCGAACAGATTCGGTTTCAGGAGGAAGTCGTCCGCGCTGGATAGTCGTCTATGCTGGATATTGAAGGGGCACCAATACATGGAGTGATGGCAATATGGTCATGGCCGCTGCCGCCGCCGCCGTCAATCCAGCGCTCGCGACCAATGGGGGGCTTGGTGCTCGCGAGGCGCTACGGGATGAGGAGGAGGATGAGCATTCTCCAGATCCAGAAAGATGGTGTACGGCCGCTTTTACAGAGTGCCGCGAGGGGGCTCGCCTGCCCGCACACCCAGCCCGAGGCGTTCGGACGAATACCATGTAAGTTCATCCTTCTGCAGAGCTGCTTTGTTGTCGTCTGAGTTCTTTTTGCGTGTGATTTCAGCACGAAGAGCGGCCAGAGACGCCGCCAAGCGTGAAATTGGATGCGTTGCATGAAGAATGTGCTAGCTGCAGGAATGCCGGGGTGAAATGGAAAAGCTTCGGCTGCAGAAACACATTCGTGCTGGAGGTTTGATATAGACTAAATCTCCTCGCAGGCCACGTTAAAAATGTGGTCCGAGAGGAGGAACGTCCCCTGACAGGAACTCTCGTGGTGGTAGCCCCCGCGATCTAGAAGTCCAACAGGAAATCGTGATGCATGGATTGACGGCAACATGAACAAGAGTAGGGTGAGCTCCGTGTTCAACATGTGTATTCCTTTTGTAAATTTTAGATGGCATCGTAACAGCTTTCCTTGTCACCCTTCCCCAACTTTAGAAGACGACGATGACGAAAGATGCAAAGTCTTGGAGAAGGCCGCAGAGCCTAGGCGACCTAAGAAGAGATGGCGTACAGCAACCACCCCCTTCACCGTCGGTTCTCCCCGCAAGCTCTAAGTATAACTATTATAGATAGCATTGAATCGCACACTCATTTTGCCGCATGGATCTTGCAGGATATGCAGGCCAGACAAGCTGGGGCCACAACCTTCCACTGGGTGTAGAGCTTCCTTACTCCGTCAAGGCTCTGCCTCACGCTGTAAGTCCCGTCGTAGAGAAAAGCTTTGCTTGCAGCTAGCTCTTCCAAAGAACATATGCGAAATCTTTTGGCCAGAGCCCGACCGGCTTCGCACCCGATTGATCGGGTTCGTCGAACGCCAAATTGTTGCTGCGCAAATGTGCGAACTTGTAGCCATACACGATGCTTTCTTATTGTTAGCACACTGATTTCGGCGGTTACCGTACACAAATGACCTCCATAAGGATTTCAAACATAATAGAAATCCAAACTGATCCTGGATCGTTCTGTTCCCTCTCTTAACTCCTAACTCCCAAACTCCCTTATGTCTCTCTCTCTGTGCGTGTCTGTTTTGAGAAAATCCGTACAGACCAATGTTCAAATCGAGGGCAAGGGCCTTGCATCTTTCTGTTCTTCTCCTTATTGTAGCAAATGTAATTCTTCTCTTCTTCTTTTTTATTTTAAAAAAAAAAAAAACTGTGCATGTTAGACTTTAATTCTGCGATGGTGTTTTTAACACCAATCTCTAACGACGTTTTAGCTTTAATTACACCTCTTCCTTATCAAATTCCAGATTGAAGGTCGAACTATGTTGTAAATTTGAAAGTTAAAAAAAAAAGAAAAGAAGACTTTTTTATTTTGCACAGATAGCGCCAGAATCGATGGTTAAAATAGTGTCACGACTCCGATGGTTAATAAAATGATCTTCTTCTTTTGTAACGTTTAGATGATTCTTTCGTTATTTGAATGCCCCTGTTTTTAGGGTTTCTGAGAAGCAGCAGTTCACCGCTGGAAACACGCGCTTCCAGTCGCATTCTGCTTCGCATAGGCATGGCTGTCTCAGCGTACTGCTCTCCTTCTTTGGATCTTCCCAAGAATGCCGCTATAAAATCGCCTCAGTGTTCTTCGCCTCCTCGATTCAAGCGATTCAGATTCAGCTGTGATTGCATTTTTCCTTCTACACACAGCTCCTTCATACATTTCTCTGTTTTCTGCTCTACTGAATATTACCCCTCTCTGCGCAAATGGCTGGCTGCTTGAGGGCGGCATTGTTGTTGGTATTCTTTGTGGCATTTTCATCTTCTGCTCGGCTGCCTCCAAAGACAGATGTGACATCGATCAAAACTGATCAAACCAAGAGTATCAGTGGAGGCACAGAAATGCATCTTGTTTTCGACAAAGCATCTGGTAACTGGTAAGTGGCTTTCTATGCTTACAACAGGGAGCAGCAAATCGATCTTTGGTTCGACCCCACAAGGGACTTCCACACATACGCGTTCTTGTGGAATCAGCAGCAGATCATGTTTCACATTTTTATGTTCTTTTCTTTTTGTTTTCTTATGATGTTCCAGTTCGTGTTTACAAGAACAACGAAGCGATATGCATTCCCTTCCTGAAGAGCCAGCCCATGGGATCTATTCAAGTTTGTGGAATGGAGACGACTGGTGGACAAACATCTAAAGTTTCATTCTTTCATTCTTTCATTCTTTCATTCTTTGTCTTTTGATTTGAACCAAAGACCCAGTACAACAAATTTTCCTTCTGTCCATTAGCAGCAATTGGCAAAATTGATTGAAGATGCCAGGTGCTCCAGATGCCATGCCGAAGACGAAACGTTTCAGCACTTTTTCCTCGAGTGTCCAGCCGCCAGAGAGCAATATTCATAGGGCACACAACGGCAGAGCAACTCCTCACAGGAGATTTCTCGCTACCGGGTGCATCTACAGCGGCCAAGCTCACAGTGGTCACCATAGTCGTGTGGCAAATCTGGACTCTGGAAAGCAAGGAACGCCTTTCAAGGTAAAGATCTGTTTTTCACAAAACAGGTCGGTAATGTCCTCGCAACATGCATGCTTGCATGCAAAAAGTCTAGGCGTAAGTTTCAGATCTACAAGACAATTCGCATAGCATATTCGGCGGTTACCGTACACAAATAGGATTTCAAACATAATAGAAATTCCTATTAACCCTTAAACAATGTTAACCAAATCCGTACAGACCAATGTTCAAATCGAGGCAAGGCCTTGCATCTTTCTGTTCTTCTCCTTATTGTAACAAATGTAACTTCTTTTTTATTTTTTAAAAAAGAAAAAAACTGTGCATGTTAGACTTTTAACTTTGCGATGGTGTTTTTAACACCAATCTGTAATTTCTCAAATTCCAGATTGAATGTAGAACTATGTTGTAAATTTGAGGGACAAAAAAAAAAAAAAAGAATGACTTTTTATTTTGCACAAACCAGATTAGGCTAAGTTTTTGGAGGCACTCACTCCCTCTCCAGGAAAAGAGAAGGAAATGTCAATGAGTAGGTATGACATCTGGATACTTAAGGGTGAGTTTGGGTGAAGCCTCCGGCAGCCCCGAGCTCATAGAAAGCTGGCTTTGAACCAGTGTGAACAAAAATTTCCTTATGTAACATACACGGAGTCTTTCCTTTTGCTTATATCTTTTTAAAGGTCAGGGTCTAAGGCATCTTTTGGTATGTGGGTTTAAATCCCACTTTTGACATGACTTTCTTTTTGAAAGAAAAACAAGTAACAATACCACAACTTGTTTGTTACAACACCACTTAAGAAATATAAATCAGGTTCTGTTGCTGCTAAAGATCATGGAGCTGAAATATATTGGGGATCATTAAAAACAACATCTCCTGAAAGATGTTAAAAACAACATCATCCAACATGTTGTAAGAAGTTGGGATTAGACAGATCTATAGTGCTTTTGAGCTGAAAGATGTGGGATCATTAAAAACAACATCTCCTGAAAGATGTTGGAGATCGTTAAAAACAACATCACCCAACATGTTGTAAAGAGGTTGGAGATCAGACACATTTATTAATGCTTTAGAGTAACTACACGAATAAGTAAGTTCTAATAAATATGAGAGACAAAAAGTATTGTTACTAAAAGACTATAGAATCTTTTATGAAACAATAAATTTTCATGTATATGAGACTCACCATATAAATTGCATCATTATGAATTTATAATATATGATTGGTGTTTAGAGCACTCATGTCACAATTCTAAAACAGGTTAGTTTATTTATTTATTTAGTCATCACAGCCTAAAAATCAGTTCCATGTCAATCACTTTTTGATTTTATCTCATGTCTTATACAGTTATACCTGAGTTAACTATGCTCATATATGAATATTTAAATCTTTTCAGTGTTGATATGCAGCTCCAATATCATATTAATTATAGCTTTTATAACGAACAACTAAACATAAACTTTAAACTCTAATTACCAAAAGGCTACGGTAGGAACAATGGAACTTTTATATACCCTTCAACAAGCTACATAACAATGTACAAGCTTCTTGAAGGCCATCCTAGAGTCCAGCTATGATTAAATTGGCTATCGTGACAACATGTACAACTTATTTCTTACCTTGTTCTTCTTTCGCATACTCATCAATCTGACTTCCAGCTTATTGCTTACCTTCTTCTTCTTTGCATATTCATCAATCTGACTTCCATTTTTGCAGCTGGCATTGCGAACAACCTCATCCTGAACACTTTCACGAACGCAATTGCCAACCCCTTCGACTTCGGATCCGAGCATGTCAATCTAGAAGCTGCAGTAGATCCAGGATTAGTGTCTGACACAAGTCGGGACGAGTACATCAGTTTCCTCTGCGAGCTGAATCCATCATCAAGGAACTTAAAGAACCTCAACATCGCAAAGTGTCCGTCCAAAACGATTACTCCTTCAAGTCTCAACTATCCAGCCATTGGTGTTGCAGACCTCAAAGGTGAAGCCTCTATAACCAGAACCATGACCAACGTTGGAGCAGCTCCATCTTACTATACAGCCAAAGTGCAGCCTCCACCGAGAGTAACGGTCTCGGTCTACCTATCCAACCTCAGGTTCAGCCGTTCGCACGCAAAGAAGTCGTTTACAGTAAAGCTCAGCGTTAAGAAGAAGTCGAAGGACTTCGTGTTCGGGTCTCTAACTTGGACTGATGGGAAGCATTTTGTACGGAGCCCGATTGCTGTCAATGCTACCGAGGCCGGCTACTAAGCTTCTGCTGGTCGTCCATGTTTCCATGTTCCCATAAGCTGATAAGAGATGTAGGCAATCATAGGAATTGAGACATCCAGCATCCGAACCCACATCCAGCGTCCGAAATCAAAAACGTCGCTTTCTGACTTGTCCGTAAACCATTTGCTTTCTGTCTCGCAGCTCCACATGGCTTAAGCACAAGCTCGTACGCAACCAAATCCAAAGCCCCTCGTTTTAAGATCATCCCATCCCATTAAACACTTGTCTCCTCCAGCCTTTTGTGATCCTGCCCAAGTTTCAATGTGTGCCTCGTCGGCTCCGAGACATGCAGAAAATAGACGCTGCCTTATTTCTTTCTTTGAAACCTCGCTGCAAAAGGTACTCTCCTTCAGCAAAAACCCCTCTTCACAGCTACAATTAAACCTTCGTACTTGCTACTTACCCAAGCCTTTTCCATTGAGCCTCCTGTGACTGACTGGCGCTGCAGATTCGACAGTCTATGCACATTACGCGCTATGCTTTCCTGTAAAAACGATCCGATCTTTCCTTTTTGTATGATTAGTTTACAGCTCAGAAACCTACGCAAACCCAGGTGGCTGACATGTGGACACTGAAATTTTTATCAGATGGAAAATATAATCGAACTTGGCGTGCCATATACCTGTTGTAAGAAGGCGGTGAGGATAGGACTGCAGAACGACTTACACCATAGTAGCAATCCGGAGTATGCTATCTTGCGCTCTTGTGAATCTTAAAACCATATTTCCGTGGGATGTAGCTTTGAACTGGCTTGGGTGGCTTCAAATTTGGATTGGTCATCAAAGAAGATGAGCAAAAGTCGTTCCAATATATGCTCCATCAATGTCTTGAAAGGTTAAGGGCCAACTAGAGAAGAAAAAGAAACACCCTTGAAAGCGGACTAGTGTAAGGATATTGCCTTGGTACTTCGATCTCGGGCAATATAGATCTTCGCATTTTGGACAGTACATTTTTATTGTGCTGTTCCTTGGAATATCAGACTGTCCAACAGGTAAACACTGCTGACGAGAACAGTGGAACCGCGGACAACAACCAAAAATCTGCATTCTTGTATTTTCCAATCTGCATAGATCACGAAAGGTCACAACATAGCGAATATTTCCAGCCAGACATCGTACCATATCAGCCATCCTTTACTTGTCAAGATGTAGCAGACATGAAACGAGTCCATATGTCGAAAGCAGAAACCAGTCAGTCAGACGGATTGCATGTAGTCACATTTTCCCCCAGTAACAGAAATCTACTTGGACCATGGTAGCGAAAGCCTAGAACTCACATTCGAACGAGTGTCGCCATTTTGGAGGCTTGGGCCCAGGAGGCCTGGGCTCTAATATTCAAGAATATTCTAGAATATTTTGGAATATTCTTTCTGGTCGGCTTAGTCGGCAAAAAAGAATTCTATTAAAACTGTTGTATTTCTATCTTATTTTTTTTATATTAGCTTAATTTATTATTCAATATACATTAGTTAAAGTTTTTTCTTCATCTTAAGTAAAGGAGTCCCGACAAAAAGAGGGCTTCCGGGCTTTGGACCCGGAATATTCTAAAGAATCTACTAGAATATTCTTAGAATATTCCTAAATATTCTTAGAATTTAGGATTTTGGCTCAGTCGGCAATTAACAACAAAAAATATTTATTAATTAGTTTTATTTCAACACCAAAGAGTACAATTCAACACTTGTCACTTCTTCTTACGATTGAGCAATGCTGCAATTCGTGAACCACCAGTCCTACTTGACGTCGCTATTGGTTGGGTTGGGATTTCCTCTGGCTGGATGTTCTCTTTAATCCTGTTCATAGCAATTCTCCCGAGCTCAGGGTTCTTCTCAGTCCCAACAATGTTTCTCCCCAGCTCGATAGCTGCAAGCATTGAGGACCCCGTACCACTGCCTATATCCCAGATAAGATCACCTGGCCGGGTGAGTCGTTCTATCACGAGCTGCATCAATCGAGTGCTCTTCGGTTGGTAGTCCATCCTGCATGTGAAGATAATGGTAAATACTTAAATTGTTGAAATGAAATGCCTACCATGGTTCTTGGAACCGCTCAGGATTATCAACAAGAATTGTTGATGACAAACGCACGGATTATCGCGCAATCCTCTAGATGCATCTTGGAAGACAAGAAGGAGCAGGATGCTCTCCTGTTAAAACATCAAAATCATTAATGAACTTCATGAATAAAGAAAAAAGTACCTTCATCTTGTTGCGGTAGCCCCAACCACGCCCTCTGTAGATGTAGTACGTTGCAGCAAGTTGAAGGTCCACCACACTTGCAGCTCGGACAACTTGATCCCAGGTGTTTGCTGCAGCAAACACAACCAACCAACCATTTGCAGCCATATGCATACCTGCAAACTGGAGTGCTTCATCGAACTTCACTGGATCAAGGTAGAGGTATGGCGTATCACTCGTTGTATTTCCTGGCAAGGTCCCATTTGGAAGGTCGAAGATCACCAAGTTGAAACCATATTCTCCCGCAATATGCTGGTAGCGAGTCTGGCTGTCAGCTGTATGGTACCTGGCCACCTGTGTCTGAACTTTTCTATAAGGAACCAGTCTAGCGTCAGGAACCTCCTCTTCCTTCTCATCCGTGAGCACGGCCTGTTGCATCTCCTCGATGTCATCAATCGCCAAGAAATTATCACCTCGAGTTGTAGCAAGTGAAGGGACGAATGTGACCAAGTCATCCTTGATGTCCATGGTTCCCTGCGATGGTAGCACTTCAGATAAATTGAAGAAGGCAGCTGGATCGCGAGTAGTGGAGGTGCCAGCTACTGTATCTGAGGTCTTCTTTGACTGCTGCACAGGCTGACGCCGCTTTGCCTTGGCCTTTGTCTTCTTAATGAAGTCGACCTCTGCCGGATCCCATGAGATGCATGGGAGATCTTTTGAGTGTTCATTGTAGAGATCCTTCTCCCATGTTGGTGGTTGCCCAGGTGGATAATCAAGCCAGAACGGTACGTGTACACGCTCGAACTCTGTCAGGCCAGATCTTGTCTTCGACCACATGTGTGGTGCTTCCATGTAATCTGACCAGAATACCATAGTCTGTGTGTGAGGCACCTTTCTCGCTGCGACATACCTGTAATGAACATATAGTAGTGTCAGAATGTAACAATGTCAAGAAGATCATCCTTACCTCCAAATCATCCTTCTTGCTGTCTCTTCGTGTTCGAGGAACTCTTTCGGCTCTATGGAGTAAGTGAACTTCACACACTCATGGAATGGCTGGAACATCACGTTCTTGCATTTTACCCGCACTTCATCGTACCAAGTCGTGAAATCTGTAACCGGCCTGCTCCACTCGCCATCCTCGATGAGTCCCGTGAGAATCTGTACTGCCTCCTCTCTGATTGCCGCCAATACAAATCGATAGTAAACCACCTTATCCACTCCTTATCCTGAACACCCGGCAATCCAAGTGTCTCTTGCTCTCTCTTCAGATCGAGACGTACCAGTTTATTGAAGTACATGATTCTCGTCTCGTTTGGAATTCTCGCCCTTGAAAGCGCGTACAGCTTTTCCAACCCCATCCATCTGCATTGTTTCCATGTGATTTGGGTCACCTTGTCGAACCACTCTTCACCCAATGCAGGATCGATGATGGCTAAGATCTTCATCATGCGCTTGTCATGCTTAATGTAGACCTGTTGTTGCTCCTGGTATTTGTTGCCTTTGGATGCCCTTGCAGCCTTCTCAAGATCATCCTCAATCTCACTCTGTAATTCACAGACGTAATCAACTAAGTAATATAGTGTGAGACGTGGTACCTCAAAAAAATCTTTGCACAGATCAAATTCGGAAGTGGATGCCAAGCTTGTTGTCCAGTCGCGCTTTCCTTCCACTTTCTTATGTCATCTCGTTCCTTGTCACTGAGCCTGGCCAAGATCTTCGCTGTGCCCTCCTCACTGGTGCAACATGTCTTCACAGATAGCAGAAGATGTGGCAGTGTGGTTTGCACTGCCGTTGCGGAGGAACTGCATATTTGAAAACTCGAAGTTAGTTAATCCTATGATCTAGAGGTCACTATGTTTACCTATTAATTTGCTGAAACATTGTCACAAGCTGAAGATTATCCATGACCCCAGCACGGATGAAGCCTGAACGCACTCTCACTGCCCACTGATTCTTATCTTCCGTGTCTTCTGTGTACAGCTTCTGAAGCACCTTTAGCCTGTGATTACCATCCCAACAGATGAACTTCTTCATCGAAAGCATTGGTGCCCATTGCCGGAACATGTCGGACTGAAGCTCCTCCTCAAAAGCCAAATGCTGAGCATACATCGCTTCATCGCTTCTCAATGCTGCCAGATCTGCATCTGTCATGGGGTCCCCAACTTGAAGGATGAACTGAGTGGTGTTGCGCAAATAACCAACTGCCTTCTTGAAACTCCTAGTCAAAGATTCCAGATCCGCTGGATTGACTCTCCGCACCTGCTCATTTCCCAGAATTCGGCAAATAGGGACATCCGGTGCCTCTCCATATTCTCGGATTGTGATCTTCGCGAGAAGACGCACTGCACTCTCCGAATGCATGCTGGCTGCAATGTTGTAAACTTCCTCATTATCTGGCACTTCTGCTTTCCCTTCTTCTTCTTCTTAGCAGCCTCTGAATCTCCAGCAGCTTTGCGTCGTCTCTTCTTGCTCTTGGGTTCATCCTCTTCGTCACTCGACAAAGTCACTGCGCATGAGGCTTGTGTGCCTTCTGTCTGCTCCTGTGTCTCCTGTGGTAAGACATCATCCTCAACTTCTTCAACAAAGTCTGATTGTTCTTGTTGGGTTGAACTACATCCTCTTGCTCTCCTGACCAGTCCTGCTGGCTTGCCTGTTCAACTGGAGCATCACTTGAAGGTCCTTGTTCCTGAACCACAGCCAGCTTCCTACTTCCTCTCCCACGACCCCGACGCCCTCTCTGAATTGCAGCTCTAGCTTCTGCTTCTCTCTCAGTAGGCTCCTTCATCTTCTTTTCTTGTAAACGTTGTGAAGAGCGCATCTACAAAAGCAATAAGGTTTAACAAAAAACTGTAATAAATGTTCAAAGATGTTTAATAAAAATTAAAAAAACATACTAGCCCTCACAGTCGGCGTGCCGACTGAGAGAGCAGTTGCTGTAAGTCCCAGTCGGCATGCCGACTGGGACTGGCATCAAAGGGAGTCCCAGTCGGCATGCCGACTGGGCCTGGCAACAAAGGGAGGGCCCAGTCGGCCATGCCGACTGGCAGCAACAAAGGGAGCAGCCATGCGGAGGCCAGACCTGGGACTGGGAACGAAGCAAGGCCCAGTCAAAATGCTAGGTGGGACTAGAACAGTCAACCCTAGTCAAAATGCTGACTGGGGCTGGAACAGTCAACCCCGGTCAAAATGTTGACTGGATCTGGAACAGTCCACCCCAGTCGGCCTGCCGACTGGGACGGACAACGAAGTCAGTCCGAGTCGGCAGGCCGACTCGGATTTCTTGCAACTGTGAAGAGATGTAAAAAGATGAACAGATCATGAAAAGATCATGAGCAGATCATGAAGAAATCAGAAAATACTCACCCCCTCAATGGAAGCCTATTGTGATTAATCCCTGGAGCCACACTTGCTCCACGCTATGCCCCCAAATGAGCCCCTGCTCCACGAAAACCTAGCCGCCCTAAATTGCAAAACCCTAGCCGCCCTAAATCAATTAAAAACCAACCTAATTTCTGTAAACATATTGCATGCATGATCGCCACTTGTACATAGTAAAACTTTTTAATTTACAAAAAACCTACCCAGACGCAGTAAATTAATTTCACTCTTCTACCCAGACGCACGCAATTAATATTATTTTTAATATTTGTCAATGAAATGATTGCCTCACGACTAACAAACATTAACCATCGTGTGTAATATGTTCATTGTCTTTGAATTTTAACTTTTGTTTGTTCCATTTTTGCTACATGGCAAGAATCAGCTACAATGGTGTTGACAAGGACTTCCCTGCAGATGAAGATGGTATTGCATTTGTCTTTGAAACAGATCTCAGGTCTGCATTTGACATTCCACCTTGGCAATCTTTTAAAGTGCTGCATTTGATGTCTGTTGTTGGTGGAGATGCTGCGAATGTTGAGGTAGAACCAGAAGGGGCAAGAGCTAGCAGTTTTGTGTATTACACACTTCTTCCTTCCAAAGGACCGCTATTCCGGTTGGAGACAACAGATCGGGACAATTCTATGGTAACAATACTTCGCAATAGTCAGAGATGTAGGATTGGGAAGCAACTGGTGGTCTCGTCATCGATTCAGCAAGTTGCTGAGGTCCCAGAAGATTGCAACGGAAATGTGATTTACGAGTTGCCAGCACACGAAACAATGAAGGACAAGTACAAAGGGATGAATAGGAAGGATGGGTGTGATTACTGGACTCAACGCTGCACAACACATTGGAATGTTCCAGCTCGTGTTAGTCGCAGTTCATGTATTGGCCACATGAAATGCGTAAAGGAAACATGTCCGTTCATCAGCTTCAGTAAGAAAGCAAATGACTGCCAATTTAAGGGCACCATTGATAAAGTCCAGTTATCTTCAGATGGTAGAGTGCTTGGAATGAAGTGTGTGCATTGCAACAATGAGCCCCTTCTAGTGCAGACATGCTCCGTTGTTGCATATTACATAATTCCAGATGATATCACATGCACGAGGCTTTTCATCCATCTTGGAGAACATCAACACCCACGTAGACCACCCGAATCCATGGTCTCTAAAGACAGAGCTAAGGAGACAATCAACAAAGCAGTCGCTGCAACCCCAAGAACTAATCAACGTGTCATAGAGTTTCAAGCAGCACGCAATATAATTTTGGAAAAACTGGTAACAGATTCTGGAGATGTATCATACGACAAGGTTCTGTCAGATCTACTACCACTCACAAATCACCGCCGGTAAGCAAAAAAATTATTATTTCCTTTTGGAGATGCTTAACCTTTCCACTGTAGAACAAGAGAATGGATATCTCAGGCTAGAACAAGAGACACTCGTTTCAAAGAAGGTTACGAAGGACTTCTGCAGTTAAAGAAGAAGCTATCAATCCCATTCATACATGTTATCCACATACCCGGAATGGACCTCAACGGAGCTGAAGAGCAGCCTTTAATCTTCAAAATGACGGTTGCCGGCCCAGGATCCGGAATAGACTACATTAGAAGGTGTCAATCTGGAGGTGATCTCGAACAGCAGTGGGTGGTGCTAGACCACACATATCGTATTGATGATTGGTGTACACTGGGAATACATCTCTATGATCCATTGTAAGTATTAACATATCTATGTTTTAAAATACTTACTAATATAATGCACTTATGTTTGTGTAGTTTAAGGTCGATGGTGACACTTGCTTATGGTGACATGATCAGGGAGGATAGTGTGGCGGTGATCAAATTTTTGAACACTATGCTTCAAGTGTGCAGCAAGCAAGGACTTCATAATGTGAACTTTGCGGGGTTCATGTCAGATGAGTCAGGTGCAATTTGGTTAGCATTGCGTCAAGTTTTCAACAATGGGTCAAAGATGAGAGGAAGAGAAAGGAGTTGTTTGTTCCATTACATGCAGTCAGTGCGTCAAGTTACAAAGAAGTGGATACTTGAGGAACACAGGGAGGAGCACATGAACCTTGCACG
>PUQB01000522.1:0-56263 GCA_003024785.1 Selaginella tamariscina
GGAGTTATAGTTGTAGGCTGGCAAAACCTAGCTGGTGGAGTTGCACAAAGACTGTGCCTCAATACGAGATTGAGGGCTCAGCTATCACACAAAGCTACAGTGCTTGTGTGGAGGAGTTACAGATGTAGGCTGGCAAAACCTAGCTAGTGAAGCTGCACAAAGACTGTGCCTCAATACGAGATTGAGGGCTTAGCTACCACATAGAGCTATAATGCTTGTGAAAAATTTCAGAATGAAAACTCTACAAAAGCAAGAAGTTGAACTCCAACCTTTTGTATGCGTGACAATGGATATTTGATGATCCACCCTTGATCGGATAAATCGCCAAAAACCTCCACGTTAGGTCAGGTGGATATGGAAGTTTCTTAGTAGCAAAAACTGGATCAATAGAAAGGATAGCAACCCGAACATCATTTGTCCCAAGTAGTTGATGATGTACTATGGAGTTTGGATCATAATTGTCAATTGTTCCTACTGCCACAACATTGCCCTTGTTGTTGAGGAGTAGAACTTTATCACCGATTGCAACAGATGAAACTTCTTCGTTATAGTCACATGGAATATGCTCATTGTTGTCAATCTTATCTTATAAAACACAAACCATGAAACATTAAGTAAATCATGCCATATGGTTACCTCATTTTCATTTTGTTTCCATCATTTTAGGTTGGGTAGGAGCCTTTGCCTGAAATTAAAAGGCATCTTCAAATATTAAGTTTTAGAAAATGGCTTATACTTACAGCTTTGTTTTGCATGTCGACTACAATCTGTTGCACCTATAAAAGCATATTTATATTATTACATGTTGAACATTTCAAAAAAGACTTATATTTGTTGGTTATCATTTTCTAATGTGGAAGGAGTGGGTTGGTTAATATCAGAATTTCCCTGATCACATGACTAAGATATGGTCAATGCATTTGTATCGAATTTCTAACTACATACTCTTTCGGGTTATAATTGCAATGTCCACCTAGATCTTGTCTGCTAAAGTAACAAAACAAATAATTTATATTTATGTGACTTCATCATCTTCTTGCAAGTTACATTGTACATTAGGTGTGATTGTTGGTTTGGGTACATTCTGCTTGTTTACATGTGTACTAGTTCGCATACTATTTTGTGTTTTTTCTGTATCATCACAAGTCCTTGTAAAAAATTCCTACATGAAATATACATAAGAAATGAATACTATAATGAGAAGAATGTGCACCTGGTCAGCCTGTGACATTTGTTCTACATGCCTCTCTTTGTTTTGATTATGATGTGTTCTTGTAGTGAAAAAAACCTACACAATGGACATACAAATTAGAAAAAATAAATCAAAGTGGTTGCACATGATCGGCTTGTGATGTGCTCTCTAAAGGCCTAACTATGTCATCTTTATCACTTGTTTCAAGGGAGTTTACCTATGCAAATGGTTAGTTAATTAATAAATATGACAATAAGCTAGTAAAAAGATGTACTACACCTATGGAGCTTGTATGCATGTTGTAACTAAAATGGGCATGTCTGTAGTCCCATTTCTTAATAATTAGTAATTTCAGCTATTTAATTAGCATTTTCTAATATTAAAGGAATATCTTTAGAATATATGTTTAAAGACAGAATATTCTTTAGAATATTATATTTTGTAATCGACCCTTTAATAAATTATAACACCAAAAATTAATAACATTATAAAAGTAGAAGGTATTAAATTATATAATATATTATATTTAAGATTGTATGGGCCTAATATAAAATTAAGGAAGAGCATAAGAGGTACATTATATAAATATTAATGTTGTTATTAAAGTATTAATATTTAAATATAACATTAAAATTTGTACTAGTAATATTATATATATATAATATACAAAATCCTTATAATATAGTCAATCTTCCATATCTTTTTATAAATTTATATAGTTAAGCAAACAATTTAGTACTATTATTAAAGAGTTTATTATAATTATGAATATTAAATATATGATATTTTATAATTTTGTAATTGCTTTAAGCTTCAGAAAATACATTCTCTTGTAGTTTTGTTAATTGTGACTTTATCAATGCTTCTTAACATCCACCCATATCGAATGAATTTACATTTATAAAATATACTGGATCTTTTTGATTGGGAGACTATGTTTTCTCGCATTCATTATATCTTTCGCTCTCTTTCTCATGTCGCCTTTTTTGTAATTTGAACCATGCAACCTTAACCATACTATTTTTTATGATTACTTCAAGTGTGTCGATAATTTGATCCATCAAATAAGCTAATTATATGACACATCTGGAGTAATGAGGATCATCATTACTTTTTGAAGATCCTTGTAGCAATCAAAGTATGCTTAGGTTTTTGGTTCCTTTGATCAACAAAGTGTGGGGTTTGCACTTCCACATCACTATTGACTTTTATGTCGTCTGTGCTTAGTGATGTCATTTTAATCTCCTCTCACCACCTTGTTTAGGCCAAAAAGGGTGTTGCAATTCTGTACTTGTGACAGTAGGCCTTATAACTCTCGAACTATAGTCTCCCAATAGTCGACCACATGCTTATATAGTTCTGAGTAACAAGTTGCCTTATCAGAATTCTTTAGCATCGATTTTTGAACCCATGCCACATATTTTTTGATGCCATCAATAATAACCTCTTGTTCCTTGAGCTAGGCACTCAATGGAATAGGTATAGTTGTCCTTTTGGGAGAGTGGCTTTCCATCCTCTCCACTTTTGAAAAGCATTAAGCCCTCTTCGGTAACCACTCTTGCTCTGAACCGTAACTTGTACTACATAATAGGTATACCATCTCTTATGGAGAAAAAGAATTGTAGTGACACAAAGTGACCAACTAAAGAATCTCTCTTTTATAACTCCTTGAAAACTTTTTGAAGTCTGGCACTTTAGTCACAAGCAAGCAAGCACAACTTTTTTAGAGATGCAATTTTCAAAAAGATTCATCATATGCGGTAAGGTAAGTGCACTTGTCCTTTTTGTAGAGTTGGAGACCTTGCTGAAGAACGCATCAATATCTTCATGAGTGTGACCAACCATAAGGAAACTGAGCGTGATTGTTTCAAACACACCTTTGGCAACAAGCATTGACAAGTATGCTAGCACATATCTAGAAAATAAAAGTAAGTATGAGCTTGAGAAACCCTTAAGTAAAATGATTTACCTATTTTTGTTCTCGCCTGCACAATTATCCATCTGTAAAAGCAAATGACGAGGAAGCTTATTTGATGTTGAGGACACATGTACACTATTTGAGCTAGATCCCTCCACTGAACCTGAACTCTCAACAGGGCCATCTGTTTTTTGTGTGCTGACAATGCCTCTCATATTCCCAAGTAGCCTCAAGTGCAGACGTGTTCATGAGAGCATTATGTAAAGGTTGAAGGTGTTGTTTCTTCACTTTGAGATCACTGATAGGACTTGTCTGTGAGTGGGCTTCAAGGTTTCTGAAACACATGGCAACGACCCAATAGTGAAATTGGAGTCGCTAGACCAATGTGGAAGTGAAAAGTGTCCATATGACTCACAACCGTGTCCATGTGTTAGCACATGTCAATGAAATCGGAAGTTTCATGACATTTCCAAGGCACTTTGGTGTTGCAAGAGCTTTGGAATGCTGGTCTTTGAATGATCCATCTTGTCATGGATCAAGCACAGGTACTCTGATGGGCGTGACACAGAAAGCATGCGGTGTGCATAGTACTGAGACCGGCAAGTTTGTTGTGCAATCATGTGGGCCTCCATCTTCTTTTGAATGGTAGTGATCTCCACCAAGGTTTTTGCACAAGCCTCTGCAGCCTTCAATGATGTACAAGTGTCACACTTGGAAAAGCTAGAGTGTTTTGCAATCTCCACATCCTTAAAATGAGTATTCCATATGTTGTTGAAGGTACCAGTGCAGATTGCTTGAGCCCCATCAAACTGAGGCACTTGTTCACATGTTCACACAGCTTCAATTGAGTGTAGATTGAAGGCAAAACCTTGAGATTTTCCCTGACCCCTGCATTTGTGGTTCGGCATTTGTGAGGCATCCTGTCTGCATTTGCTTCCACAAAAGCCTTGAGTATCTCTATGGCTGCCATAATGTGAGAGCGGGTTTTGACCAAGCGAGTGTTCCCATGAACTGAGGTTCGCGCTCCATCTAGCCACTCATCCCTCCGACGGTAGAACGTGGTCTTTGGGATCCCGTATATACTGTACCAAGCTTTGAAGCAGATGGCCACCTTATTAAATACCATGGATGTACTCTGATAACCTGTGTCCGAGGCCATTCCATCAATACACCCAGTTAGTGCACATATACAAACTCATGCCTTTGCTTTTGGGTGACATGTCTACATTGGGTAATTTCATTCCGGTCTGCCATCTGACAACACTTCTTCTTGACAGTCAATCGTGGAAATGCTCGTAACACTTTCGGAAGATGTAGGATCCATCTTACCCTCTTGCTGAAACTTGCAGGGGAAGATCTGCAACCCATGAATCGCCTTTTTCTTACAATAGGACCAATGCAAGGAACCTCTTCAAATATGAGTTGTTCTTCCGGGTTGTTATTATTGAAATCCAACCCAGAATATGTTGAACCATCTTGCCGTCTTAATTCAGATGTTCGCCACCTCACGAGGGATCCAGGATGCAATGTGCCATTAGGTGAAACCTCTGTCACAACTACACCCACGAAGTCGGACCCTAGTTTCTCTTCTGACACTGCTTCCATTGGATTTATAGCTGTGATGATGCCTCTCCCAACTTATCTCATGAAGAAAGAGAATCACCTCATCCATCACAGCAGCAAGCCATCATCTGGTGAACTCGTGCTACTATTTGTTTGTGACTCTGCATATTCTGTGTCAGCCTTGACTTCCATTCCACAATACAGGAGAACCCTTCAAATTCCATTCCAAACCTCAACATGCTTGCAAATGGTGTTCACCCATAAGTACACACAAGATCCTTGGGCAATATTGTGACATAATGCATTATCATCTCGAACTTCCACATTCCAATGCCAACTATCTCGTTGTTTGAAGAAGACAACTTTATCTCCATATTAAACATATTGTTGCACATAAAAATTGTTATTTATGATATCTATTTATGCAATATTTCTAAGAAATCTGAATTGACGGTGCTTAATAATATGCATGTACAATAATACATAATTATGTATGGATAATATCTCATGCTTGATTAATACAATTGATGGGCGGGATTAATCCCGCCCACGACTCCCTTCGAGGAAGGGTCAGCGGGATTAATTCCGTCACCAACTCCCTCGGGAAAGAGCCAGCGGGATTAATCCACCGCCACTCTTTCCGACGAGGAAGAGCTGGTAGGATTAATCCTGATGTTGGCTCTTCTCCTTCGGAGAGGGCAGTGGGATTAATCCCACTGCCAACTCCCTTCGAGGAGGAAGAGTCAGCGGGATTAATCCCGCCGCAACTCCCTCCAACGAGGAACAAGCGGCGGGATTAATCCCGTCATAACACCCTCCAACAAGGAAGAGTCAGCGAGATTAATCCCGCCGTCGGCTCTCTCTAACGAGGAAGAGCTAGCGGGATTAATCCCACTCACAACTCTCTCCGAAGCTATGATTTCAGAGAAATCTGGAGGGGGTGACCGGATTAATCCCGCCAATGCTTTTCTGCGTTCTAAATTGATCAGCGAGATAAATCTTGCTCACAAATCTTTAAAATAGGGAAGTGGTGGCAAGATTAATCCCGCCACCCCTTCTTTGCCTCCTAGAATGGTCAGTGGAATTAATCCCGCTGACAACTTTTTAATAAATTCTGTTAACTCTTCATCATTTGAGAGAGTTATCGGCGGGATTAATCACGCCGCTCTTTTTCAGAGGCGAAGAAGCATTGCCCAAATTAATCTTACCATGGCTTCCATGTTTCAAAGAGCTAGTGGCACCTCTTCTAAGAGGCAAAAAAGAAATAGGGATTAATCCCGCCGCCCCGGTTAATCGAGAATATTAAGTAAAAAGGATGTTTAAACAAGATAAATCCCTAACGGAATATAATGTAATCGTAATGAATTCCTAAACCCCTAAATTCTAATTTTAAAAGAGAATGTAAGAGAGTGAATCTTTATAAGTATTTCTAAATTTGTTTATAATACTTACTTGTAAACAGCACTGAAGGCGCCGTGCTTTCTTATAAACAATAGCACCCAATTTAATGTTGCTCCTGAGCTGATCATTATCAAGAAAAAATAAAATCTTAAAAGTGGAAATTATAGAAATGAAGAAACCCTTGTCGAAGAAAGAACTAAATCTGAATTTGAGTGGAAAATTAAATGCATTTTCAAATTTACATATCAAACCAACAATACTTATGTCAGAAATTCAAATTTTTTGAAAATAAAATAAAATAAAATTTAAGATGAGTTGACACAAATAACCAACATTCTGACATATATACTCTTTAATTTTAATGAGTTTTATAAATTGTATTTAATGTGATTCAAATGATTCAAACTGTTTAATATTATGAAATTTTAGTAATTATTTTACATTCTTAATATTTCAGTATATATTATTAAGTATATATTATAAATATATATACTTATACAATAAATAAATTGATATATTATTATGTATTATTTAAAATATATTCATAGTTGTTACGACCCATATAACGAATCAAAGAATATTCCCCAGAAAGGTATAAGCTAGAATATTCCTAAAGAGCTATACCTAGATCTAAGAGAATTAAGGGCACACTAATATGGGAAGTCTTTTTAGAGAGCAGCCTCTAGAGATTAGAGACAGCTCGGGGAGGTCGGGTGGTTTTGTGAGGGTCTCTAGTTTGTACGTAGTGATGCCTAACAATTGGTATCGGAGCAAGGTTCGAGATGAGTGCTTGGTGGGAAGGGATAATACCACCTATGTGGAGACGTTGGACACTAAAAAGCAAATTGTCTAAGGAAAAGCAAGCCCAAGGGCAAAAGTTTCAATGGCAACAAGGACAAAGTAGACACCTAAGAAGCTTTAGGAGATGGAGCGTGGAGAGGACACAAAGGAGACTTCTCTAAACCACAAGGTAAATTTCTATTTGTTCTTGCTCAATAGGTAAACTACATGGCACAGGAGGAGCCATGGAGGGACGACTTGGTGAGCCAATGCGAGTCCTTATGAGTAGTGATAATTTTGTGTCAACAAAGTTAGTGGAGGAGTGCAGCTTGTCCATGAAGACTGTGCCTCAATACGAATTTGAAGGCTCAACTATCACACAGAGCTACAGTGCTTGTGTGAGGAGTTACATCTGGAGGTTGGCAAAACCCAGCTGGTGGAGTTGCGCAAAGAGCCTCAATACGAGATTGAGGGCTCAGCTATCACACAGAGCTACAGTGCTTGTGTGGAGGAGTTACAGCTGGAGGTTGGCAAAACCCAGCTGGTGGAGCTACGTGAAGAGCCTTAATACGAGATTGAGGGCTCAGCTATCACACAGAGCTACAGTGCTTGTGTGGAGGAGTTACAGCTGTAGGTTGGCAAAACCCAGCTGGTGGAGCTACATGAAGACTGTGCCTCAATACGAGATTGAGGGCTCAGCTATCACACAGAGCTATAGTGCTTGTGTGGAGGAGTTACAGTTGTAAGTTGGCAAAACCCAGCTGGTGGAGCTGAACGAAGACTGAGCCTCAATACGAGATTGAGGGCTTAGTTGTCACACAGAGCTAAATTGCTTGTGTGGAGGAGTTATAGCTAAAGGTTGGCAAAACCCAGCTAGTGGAGACTTTCTTTCTTGCGAAGCTAGTGCATGTGGATCCTAAGATCTAGTGGAGCACCAAGCACATGAAGCTTGAGTATAGTGAAGTGAAAGACACTTGGTTTGGAACAAAGCTTGAGTCTCCAAACAAGTTCTTTTACTGTCACCTTGAGCAAAGCTGTTGTGCGAGGAGTTTGCTGACATCTTCCCTCCCAAGCTACCTCATGGCTTACCACATGCAAGAGGTGTGGAGCTGGAATAGGGTATGAAAGCCATTTACCGTAAGCCATTCCGACTAAGCCATGCTAAGGAGCAAGAGGTTAAGAGACAAGTGATGGAGCTATTGGAATATGGCTTTATACAACTAAGCAAGTCTCCATTTGGTGCACCAGTATTGCTTGTCAGGAAGAAGGATGGCACCATGAGGATGTGCATAGACTACAGAGCTCTCAACAAGCAAACAGTGAAGGATAGGATGTCCATGCCATGTGTGGATACTATCATGGATCATCTCGATGGAGCCAGAGTGTTCATCAAGATAGTTGGGCATTTCGAGTTCATTGTTATGCCATTCGGCTTAACAAATGCCCTTGTCACATTCACTCGGTTGACGACTAAGGTGTTTGGTGACTACTTGCACAACTTTGTGGAGATCTTACTCAACGATATTCTTATTTACAGTAAGAATATGAAGGAGCATATGCATCATTTGCGAAGAGTTCTTCAGTTGTTAAGGGAGAACAAGCTCTATGCAAAGAAGAGCAAATGTGCATTTGTTCAGTGCAAAGTGGAGTATTTGGGTCACATTGTGACGCCAAGTGGAGTGAAGACTGATCCACAGAAGGTGGCAGTGGTGGAGCAATGGCCAATTCCTAGTAATGCAGAAGAGTTACGGAGTTTCTTGGGCATGGCTGGTTATTACCGACGGTATGTCAAGAATTATGCCAAGAAAGCTTCTCCGTTAACTAAGTTGCTGAGGAAGGACGTTCCCTTTGCATGAAGTGCTTCAGAGAAGAGCAGTTTCCAAGCTTTGAAACAAGCTTTGGTACATGCACTAGTTTTATGTATTGCAGATCCCTCTAAGCCTTATGAGGTATCATGTGATGCAAGTGGAGTGGCCATTGGAGTTGTACTTATGCAAGAGGGAAGGCCTATTGCTTATAAGAGTCGTACTTGAATCCTGCAGAGCAACAATACTCAACGTATGAGTAAGAACTACTGGCTATTGTTAATGCATTATGAATTTGCAGGCACTATCTTTATGGTGCAAGTTTCAAAGTGTTTATAGATCACAAGACTTTGGTGTATCTGTTCAAACAGAAAGAGTTAAACTCTTAGCAAGCTTTCTGGATGGTTAAGTTCATGGAGTTTGGCAAATTTCCTATTGAGCATTGCATGGGAAAGGCTAATGTGGTGGTATATGCTTTGTCACGCATTAGGAGAGCCACAGTGGTTAGAGAATTCCAAACACGCTTATGTAATGCATTAACAAGGACGATCAGTGAGTTTAGCCAGGTAGTTCAACATGCTTAAGCACAAGACAGTACAAAACTCCATCCTAAAATGAGAATGGTGGCTCTAGCTGTCCTTTGAGCTCCTGCACCTCAGTGTCTTGGCCATGTGTATCTTCCTCGTGTGGACCATTTGATCAACCAAGTACTATATTTCCATCATGATCACCCGGAGGCTGGTCATTTTGGGGGGAGGAAAATGTATGAGTTGATCAAGAGAAGATTCTATTGAAGGAATATGAAAGCTAATATCATAGAGTACTGCAGGACTTGTGACAAGTGGCAGCAAGTAAGGGTGCCCAGGGAAAAACCAAGTGGGCTATTAGTACCATTGCCTATTCCAGACAGGCGATGGGGCAGTATCTCTATGGACTTTGTCACCCATTTTCCAAGGACACAGTGGCATTGGAATGAGTCCATATTATGCTATGTTTGGACGGCATTCCAAGACAGCTTTTGAGCTGGGTTTAGCAAGTAAGAAAGCTCAAGGCAACATGGATGAGGAAGCTAAAGATCTGAGTGTTGAGCTTAGAAACATTCAGAGTTTGTGCAAGAAGAACTTATAAGTAGCTCAGAGCCGAGCTATCAAGTTTGTTAATTAGCACAGAAGCTTTCAAGAGTTCCAGGTGGGAGATTATGTATATCTCTGAGTGGTATTTGCCACACATGTAAGGCGGAACACTATTGTGGCATTACAGAAGGGACACAATGATAAGTTGTCTCTTAGGTACTCAGGTCCTTATGAGATTCTAGAGCGTATCGATAAGGTGACATATCGACTACGGCTGCCAGAAGGAGTGAGGGTGCACCCAGTGTTTCATGTTAGCCAGTTAAAAAGAGTACTCACAAGGAACGAGTCCCGGGTAAATTCTTTATGGATGTACAAGGCTAATGATACAGGACCAGTTGAGTAAGTTATACTACCCTTGAGAACAAGGACTTGTTAATGGGGGGAGGATTGTTACGACCCGTATAACGAATCAAAGAATATTCCTCAAAAAGGTATAAGCTAGAATATTCCTAAAGAGCTATACCTAGATCTAAGAGAATTAAGGGCATATTAATATGGGAAGTCTTTTTAAAGAGCAGCGTCTAGAGACTAGAGATAGCTCGGGAGGTCGAGTGGTTTTGTGAGGGTCTCTAGTTTGTACGTAGTGGTGCCTAACAATAGTGTGTTTATTAATATTATTTTCTTAATTATTCGAGTAATTAATTTACATTTTCTTATATTAATGGGATATACTTTATTATTTTCTTATTATTCCAAGAATATTCCAATATTAAACCTGATTATCATAATTAAATTAGTATCTATTCTTAATTATTTCAGTAATTATTCTACATTTGTATATATTAATGGGATTTTCTCAATTAATTTCTTATTATTTCAAGAATATTCCAATGTTAAACCTTATTATCAATATTAAATTAATATATATTATTAAACTATATATGACTATATATTAGATAAAATGATATATATATTATATAATTTAAAATATGTTCATAGTGTATATATTAATATCAATTCTTAATTACTCGAGTAATTAACCTATATTTCTTTATATTAATGGGATATTCTTTATTATTTTCTTATTATTCTAAGAATATTTCAATATTAAACATGATTATCATAATTAATTTAGTTAATTATTTCAATAATTGTTCTACATTTGTATATATTAATGGGATTTTCTCAATTAATTTCTTATATTAATATCATTTTCACTTTAATTTAATGTTTCTTTTGCACACATATAAACACAATCAAAATTTATATATACACGTGCACATGCATTAGAAGCACTTACAGAGACACATATGTACACACATGCACAAGCCGATGAGTGGATCGCGATATAAATAAAGCATCTAGCACGATTTAGAGTTTAAAACCCAAACCAAACATTTATAATTACGCACACTTTACATTGGGACTTACATATGTTTAGTGTTTAGAGTAAATTTATATTAAATAATTAAAAAAATGTGCATGCATTTAGTTTATATTAGTATAAAGATTTTATACTAATATATATATTATGTGCTATGATTGCTTTCAAATGTGTTTTAATATCATTATGTCATTTTAAGTTAAAATTGGGTAAAATTCAAATATATACATACAATTTTAAAATATGAGCAAATTATAATTTGCATTTTTAAAAATGAAGTTTTTTAAATTAATTGATAAATCAATAGAATGATTTGTGATTTTATGTTTATCTACTTGATTATCAATAATTCTTTATGCTTGTTTTTTGTGTATTTATATACTAATAATAGACTTTTTATACAAATATTAAAATTTAATAATAAAATACTTACATTGGGTTTAAACCCTAAACCAAACTGGAGAGATATGTTGCTTCTTTATTGAAAACATCATGTTCAACGAATGTATGATCCATATGTACTCAGTTTGTGTGTATGTAACACATTGAATTTACACATGTAATATGTATGTATGTCTATGTGTATACACGTGTGTATGTATATATGTGTACTAATATATGTAATATGTACGAAATTAATTTGTTAACACTCTCTCTTTTTTCATACATACACACCATGCATGATCCATAATATGTACTGTCTCTCTTTTCTAAAAAATACACACCATGCATGATTCATAATATGTACTGACGTTACAATATTATGTACTATATATGTATGTTTGTGTATAATATTATATGTGTGTATATATGTATTACTACACGTGAAAATTTAATACTCTCATAAACACATATGTTAAACCCCTGCATAATTTATATTTTTGGTATGTGATACACCCACACACGCACACAAATTTAAAATTATGATAATATGATGAAAAAATATTTGTTTAGGGTCAATATATATTTTATTCTTTTTAGGGTTTAGGTATATTCTTAGAAGGAATATTCGATTAAGGTTAATATATTTTATTCCTTTTAGGGTTTAAGTATATTTTTAGGGTTTCAAGAATAAAGGCAGTGGAGGCTGCGGTGGTGGAATAGAGCAGCTATGCCATAGATCAATAGATCTCTCTCTCAGCAGGTGGCGGTCCAGGCGGTGCAGTAAGGTTTGAAGGCGCATTCACACAAGTGAAATCTCTCTCTCTCTCACACGCACACTTTGTGTATATTTATTTATCTGTATTTACATATACATTTATATGTGTGTGTATCTTAATAATAATAAAATTTATTTATCTATCTCTCGCACACACACGCACACTCCTGTATATACATACACATATACATATATTTGTATTTACATATATATATGTGTGTGTGTGTGTGTGTGTTCATCTGTATAATTTTATTTGTTTAGCTCACACACGCATACACACGAATACATATACACATTTATATATACCTATATATATATATATATATATATACATATATTATTGTGTGTGTATCTGCATAATTTTATTTATTTATTTATCTCTCGCACACACACGCACACTCCTATACATATATACATATATATACACACACACAGACATATATGTGTGTGTGTGTGTGTGTTTATCTGTATAATTTTATTACACACGCATACACACGATATACATATACACATATATATACCTATATACATATATACATACATATATTATGTGTGTGTATCTGTATAATTTTATTTATTTATTTATCTCTCGCACACACACGCACACTCTTGTATATACATATACATATATACATATATATATATATATCTGTGTGTATATCTATATAATCTTATTGATTTTTCTATCTCTGGTACACATATAAATGTGTTTGTTCATCTCTCACACATTCTTGTATATATGCATATATATATATATATATATATATATATATATATATATATATATATATATATATATATATTTGTGTGCACGGGATTAACTAAAGGGCGGCGGGATTAATCCCACCGCCCTTCACGCAGGTCATGAGCGGCGGGATTAATCCCGCCACCCTTCATGCATGCCCTTCCCGTAAGTTATGAGCGGCGGGATTAATCTCGTAGCCCTTCATGCAGGTCATGAGCAGTGGGATTAATCCCATTGCCCTTCACGCGGGTCATGAGTGGCGGGATTAATCTCGCCGCCCATATATATGTGTGTGCGCGGGATTTACAAAAGGGCGGCAGAATTAATCTGCTGCTCTTTGATTAGCCTCATGGGTGGCTGGTTCGGTGGGATTAATCTCGCCGCTCTTTGGTTAGCCTCATGGGCGGCAGGATTAATTTCGCTGCCCTTCACGTAGGTCATGAGTGGCGGGATTAATCCCGCCGCCCATGGCCTGCGTGCAAGCCGACGGGATTAATCCCGCCAACCCTTCCATGCTTGGTGGTGGGATTAATCTTGCCGACCATTCGAGGAGGTGTGAAAGTGGTGGGAGGATTAATTCTGTTCACCAGGCATGGAAGGGGTGGCAGGATTAATCCCGCCACCCTTTATGTCTCAATGAGTGTGAGGCGGGATTAATCCTGCCAACTGCCATTATTCATATGATAGTCTCATGGGCGGGATTAATCCCGCTCACCAGGCATGAAAGGGGTGGTGGGATTAATCCCGCCCCCTTTTCTGTCTCCTGAATTGGTGAGCCAAATCAATCCCAACCACTTCTGTATAAGACGGAGAAGGGTTACCGCACACCAGTTCAGGGGACTGAGAAGGGTGGCGAGATTAATTCCACCATCCCTTTCATAATGAGCGAGATTAATCCCGCCACCCTTCTTGATCATCTAAAGGGGTGGGCCAAATAAATCCCGCCCAATTCTTTCTGAGATCGAGAAGGGTGGTGGGATTAATCCCGCACACCCATTCAGGGGATCGAAAAGGATGGCGAAATTAATCTCGCCCACCCTTTCAGGAGGCATAGAAGGGGTGGCGAGATTAATCCTGCCCACCCTTTCAGGAGGCATAGAAGGGGTGGTGAGATTAATCCCGCCACCCCTTCCATGTGAATATATATGTGTATTAGTATATATAAGTTGCTTATCTTATTTTATTTACTTCTATCATCTTATCATAATATTTTGAGTAAAAGCCAGTAAACTATGTGAAACTGTCCAAAGCTCACATTTGTGGTGGTTTTAAAACCAAATGTTATTAGTCTTTTGCACTAGCACAAATGTGAGCTTTGGACAGATAATCCCATCCACTTCTCTCTGACAAAGAAGGATGTATATGAATTTATTAGTGTATTAATTTTGTATATTCGGGTTTATACAAATGTGTGTGTATTTTTATATGAATTGTAATCATAGTGTATTATTGTGCAGAAGGACGGTTTTGATCAAACAAGGAGATTCAATCATTAGTATAGAGTCTCGTCAAATTCTGGGTAAGAATTAAAATAAAATTTGTTATACTCGGATATGTGCTTGAAGAACTAATTATTTTTATATTCAAATGTGGAACTGAGGTAACATTAAAGATAAGAGGAGGAGATGAGATGGGTAGGGGGAATTCTTGAATCAACTTGGCCATATTTTAAAATAAATGGGAAGCGCATTGGAGCAACCATGATTGTTATCAAACTAACCTTTGTCACAACGCGTGGACAAGAAAAACAATAGAAATTATATTTACTAGTCAAGCACCTGAAAGTAGGCTGCAAACCCAGATTGGATGATGCTCGACACATATGCCTTGTTCCATCCAATGTGACGTTCTTGGATTCAGAGGTCTCCAATTACGACAATAATCTCGAGTGGTTTTATCGACTTATGGATAATGACGTTCACGTGTTCACTAATGATGTTGACTGTGGAGTTTTTTTCAACTCAACAAAAGCCCATCTATGGAGGGGATCCAATTAGATGTCTACTTTGAAGATCTCCATACTCATCGAGTAGGTGTATTCTCAACAGATATTGCTTCACAATACAGAACATCCACAAGTGGAGCAATCATCCCTCTTTTTATTAAAGAAGAACACAACGACATCATTAAGAAGATTGAGAGGGTGGCTCGATCCCAGGTTCTTTACAGATCACATTCAATTTGTTTAGGAATCTTCGGGAGCTGGAAGAGTGTGCCAAGAACATTAAAATAGCTGCAGTCGGGGATCACACATGTTGATTCGAATCGCAGAAGAAAATCATTTGTCGTTTGTTAGCTACACCTGTGGCATCCCATGTTGCAATAAGCCATAAGAAGAATGATGTTGAATGATAAGATTTACAAGTGTAGGTTAAGTATTACAACATCAACCCAAACTTCAATTACATGCCACTCAACAGGAACGTGTAGTTGAGCTCATGGAGAAGATGAAGGACGACAATTCTTACACCGTTCACATAATGCTATTTTGTGCCCATACTATGAAAGAAAAAAAGGCTAAGAAGTGTGGGTGACAACACCAGAACAAATCACGAAGATTCAGACGGAGAATAAAAAATCAATTAGTACTACATTATTAGTGGCCAGCACACAATAACGGCAGCCCAACGACTTCTCGATGAACACAAACAAAGGAACGATGGCAACAAAACTTTCCGAGCATACCCGTGAGAAGCTAAAAAGATGGCATTTTTAGCTAAGCCGAATCTCACAATCGAGCAGTACCATAAGTTATGGAATGGGATGCTCGACACCAACCACTACAACAGCAAAATATGGGAGAAGTTCAAACACACGCGATCCATGTGGGAACTCTTGGCGACCACAAAGAGCTACTGCAGGGAAGAACAATGTCGAATACCGGGTAAGTAAATTGTCTTGGGATTTATCTCGCCAGTATATTAATCTGTCTCTTTTTTTTTCAGAGAGTTGAAGAAATTGCAGCAGTTGATTTTGCCCAGGTGGGCGGGAAGGAAACATCCTTTTTGATGATGTTGATTTCTTGCCCCGAGGATAGGATCTTTGCCAAATGGTTGGGGATTATGGAATCCTTTCAAAAGGAACACTGAAGAAGAAGCAGACAAGTGAAGGGGAGCCCTCAAGAAGTCTGCAAAAAACCCAGTAAGACGCCGAAGGCTAAGTCTGTTCAATCTACAAAGGATGTAGACAACGATTTCAAGCTCACATGGTTGAAGCCTTTAAATGGAACAACGATGGAGGAGATGGAAGTCTTGGCTGATTTGGTGATTGATGGCAAACTACAATTAACAAACAGCACCCCACCTCTCCTTTTCATGTCAAGGCAATGGAGTTGAAGACGGTCAGGCACTTCAAGGAGTGGTTGGGAATACACTGCCACAAACTGGGTTGGACCTCGGCTTCAACATACGAAGAGGTCAGCAAATATTTGCATGTGACAACGATGATATGCTTGTCAATGGGTGAACCAATCGGAAGATCTGGGCAAGAATCTATTGCACGCCAACGCCAAAAAGGAGAACATTGATGACCTTCTCTTATGGCAGTCCTTCAGCAGCGGAGAACCGAGTTGAACCTTATAAAAGGATGATTACGAATCACGACAAGCCCTACAGATGTTTGTTGTTGATTCGGAGACTTTATGGGGTAACATCACTGCTTGTAGGAAACCGTTTCAATTTTGTGATGGATCGGGGTGTCAAAAAATCCTTCGACAGACAGGGCACTAGAGGATTTGGTGGAGAAACTTAGCCGTGCAAGCATGTACAGAGAAGGTATTTATTATTGAATTCATGCTTGCACTCTTAACTGATACCTATTTTTCAGGTATTTATTTCTTGATTTTGCTCATGTCACCGATACTTTTGCCTTCGCCTTCGCCAAGAAGAATAGACATCGTTGGACAGGTTTTATATGAACAATGCTGATCCCAAGTGCATTGATATGGTTGTTCACTTGGTTGTTAGGAATGCGCCAAACAATTTCAAACTTCCAAATGACTGGCCAGGCATCTGTTTGCACTCCAATGGGCCTAAACCTCCATCTGATACACGATAGCTGAAGGGACGTATTGGCAATGTACGTTATCCAAACATTACAAGTCAGGCTGCACGGAGCATCGTCAACTTGATCAGGGTCCTCACAGTGATGCATGGGTTTTTTACTACTGCACTAGGGGATCGTCTTGAAGGAGTGTTACCTTGGGATACATGTTGTTTGCCGTTGAAAAGGATAAGACCATGGTTGAGGACCTGAACAAGTGGATAGAGAGGTTCTCAACTGACTACCCCAACAAACCCATACAAGAGTATTTGGGAAAGTTCCCTCCCTGAGAAGTGCGATAGCTCTAAAGAGGAATCTGGTTCAATGTGGAGTCTGAGGACGATCTTCAATAGATATTAGACCGGAAGTTATCTTGAGGAGTACAGAACATTCACATACTCCATTACCATGGAAACATCAACAGAAGATACGGAAGATTGAACGATCTCCAAGTGGCTAAAACCTTCTTGCCTCACTCAGAAGGTAAATGAAGAAGAATTGTTAAAGTGATGAATAGTTGTAAATGAGTGTAAGGCATTTTTGTATATTTCGTTTATATTTGTACAGAAAATAAATTCTCAAGGATTAAAGAAGCTTTTAGTTCAAACATGGGTCATACATTAACAAGGAAAATAATATACCTTGATAATTATAAGGCCAAGCTAACTATCATTTTGCAGATGTAATGAAACAGTTGAGAACATGGATTTTCAGCATTGCATGAGGTAAGAGAGGGGTTTGGCAAAAATTTCTTGTGCCACATGTCAAATGACAGATTCATGCAGGAAATGGATAATAATGCAGCTCAAAACATCTTACCATGGGGACCACTTCAGTTTTTTCATCACTATTTCTATTGCCTTCAGTTTAAAATACTTTCTTTAGCGCTTGCAATATCTGAATCTTGTAAGGATGATGTACAAGTAAATGATAAAGGGATAGGCAAATATAGTGTCAACAGATAAATGTGAAAGGGACCAAACAAGTGAGTTGCAAAGCATTCAAGAGGCAACACTACCTTTGCTACCCATGGTCATATTATGTTGTTGGATGTCAATGGTGTTTGCTTCATCGACGAAGGCCCGAGGATAGAAAAAAAGAAATCAAACAAGGAGATTTCATTTATCATGGTAAATTTCGATATATCATTTTTTGCCTGAGGTTGGACTGTCTCTTTCAAAAGCTTAAGGAGATGGGTGCACTTGTGAGGATTTGGTTATGCATGCAGATTCACAACTTGACACTGCTGCTGAATTTGCTTAAGAAAACATTGTAGTTTGCAAAAAAGGTGATTCGTAAAGATTGTATAAACCTCTCAAATTTCACGATAAAGAAAGGAAAGCAAGCCATACTTCTTCAAGAATGAAAGATTAATTGGGCTTCATGGGGGAATACATTAGGTGGCAAATCTCCTCACAACTTTATCTTCTTCACCAAAGTCTCTTTCTTCATGTGCCACAACTAGTTTTGTTTGTGTTTCTCAAAATTTGGCTCTGTGAAAAGCAAGAATGTTTTGTACACTTCATCACAAATGATTCTTGCGCAAGCCACCGGAGAATTCCACTGATCTATATACCCACTATTCTTTAAACCCATTTTCCAACACATTTGCCTTCTCCGTAATCTCCTTCTATGCGCCAACATCTTCTTGGAGAGGGACAACACCAATTTGTATTCTATTTGTCCTATGTCGTTTCTAATTCATGCTAATCATGAGGTTGCCTTCTATAGGAGTTATAGGCCGACCAATAGAGTTGCTTTGCTTCCTCTTCCCACAAGTTGAAGGGTTTCCTAATGGAGTCTTCAACCACTTTCTTTGTTGAACAGATTCAGTTTGCATTTTGCTCGTATTTGGCTAGGAAAAACAATTCAGATGCTGGTTGCTTGGCAAGTCTACAACTTGTTGCATGATACCCTTTGCTAGTCCTAATGAACACCCCAAGCTCCTCCAATCCATCTTAGTCATTTGAAGCCATATATGCCATTCACACACCTTCTAAATGAGGGTTGAATCCCTGGTAAACCTAGATTGAAGCCATTCGGTTACATCCGCAGTCTCCCATTCCTTTGCTAGCTCCACTGTACCCATTGTCATGACCCGATACAGGATGCAAGATTCCGGATACATGATACAGGATATGGGATATAGGATATGTCTACAGGATATACTTATGGAATATTCCTATAGGATATTCCTACAGGATATGCCTACAGGATATGCCTACAAGATATGCTACAGGATATGCCTAAAGGATAAGGGTCACCATTTTTAGCTCATGACTAGATTAGGCTCATGACCAAATTAGCTCTTGGAGTTATGAGCATAAAAGCTCCGACCTAATTGTTGTACAATTAGTTACTATTAACACCAGTCTTTCTACGATCAATCTTGTCTTGTTCTTGTCTTGCTCCTTGCTTCATGTTCTTTCCTTGTCTTGTTCTTAGTTCCTATCCTGCTCCTATCTTGCTTTTAGTTCCTGTCATACTCCTGTCTTACTCCTGGTTCCAGTCTTACTCCTGGTTCCAGTCCTACTCCTGTTTTGCTCCTAGTTCTTGTCTTGCTCCTGAGTCAAGCTTTCTTGTTCTCGAAATCCTACTTTATTCCTTGTTTCTGGATTGTGGCTTGACAGTTTGATAGTAATTGCTTTCATAGCTTTCTGATTTTTAGCTACTTTTTTTTT
Organism: Selaginella tamariscina; assembly: GCA_003024785.1. Classification (NCBI taxonomy): domain Eukaryota; kingdom Viridiplantae; phylum Streptophyta; class Lycopodiopsida; order Selaginellales; family Selaginellaceae; genus Selaginella; species Selaginella tamariscina. The sequence continues at coordinate 19,743 of PUQB01000522.1, forward strand.
CCCTTGATTCTTCTCCTTCATTTTCCTCCTTTTTTCTTTCATAAATCATGGCCGATTTTGAACAATTTCAATGCGAGCACCAAATGTTGCTTCATGAGCTGGCCACTTTGCGCCAAGTGGTCACAAATTTGCAAGGTTCCACCAACATGGCGCATGCAGCTGCTGATGCATCCTCCAAGGCTACTGCACAGGCTCTCTCTCAGGCATCCGTGGTTTCCTCTCCATCGAACACTTCTTCAGAGCTAAGATTAGCATGCCAAAAAAGTTCAGTGGCAATCGTGCCGATTTTCAAGGGTTCCTGAATTAGATCAGGCTTTTGATCCGCATGCAACCACGCCGCTACTCGACTAATGCACAAAAGGTTGGCCTTTTGGCATCCTTACTAGTTGGATCTCCACGGGCTTGGGTTGCCCCTTTATTGGAACGTGACGACCCATTGATGGAGGACTTCGAAGGATTTGTGGCTGCCTTTGAAGCCTACTTTGGAGATCCCGACAAGTACTGTTCTGCACAAAGTTACGCAAGCTCACACAAGGATCCCGACCAGGTTCTGTCTATGCATCCGAATTTCAGCAACTTTGCACGAACATTCCATGGGACGAGACTGCATTAATCAAACATTTCCGTTTTGGGTTGAGGGATGACGTGAAGGACCTTCTCCTTACGTTACCGAATGCCCAAACATTAGCAGAGATTATGCAACATGCCGTTCGCTGCGACAACCGTTTGTTCGAGCATCGTCAAGAAAATCCCATTAGCAGTTCCTGCAAACCAATCCTACAACTGTGATACATGTTCCTGCGACCCCTTCTAGAGTAGTTCCTATGGAGGTTGAGAAATACAAGCGTGGCTCACTTTTTGTTGCTGAGAAGCAACGTCACCGCAGTGAGAAGCTATGCTTGTATTGTGGTGAAGCAAGACACAAGGTGGTTAAATGTCTTATTAAAGCTAAGAAGTTCAAGACGCGTGAAGTTGAAGCTAAAGCTTAGTTGGAAAACTTCAATGTTCACTTTGTCTAAGAGCCGAGAAGTTGGACATAGGTGCAGGCTCCATTGGTGCTGCTCATACCATTCCATCACTCAAGTTTCCTGTACACATTCATCTCAATAATCGAGAGATCAAGGAGTTTGCCCTGTTAGACACTGGTCATGCTTCATAGATGACACTTTTGCAACTCAACATGGCATTCCGGTGGTGAAGTTGAAGCGTGCAGTTCCTATAAAGGTGGTCAATGGTCATTTGATTGCTTTACCCATGCTACCACACCTCTCTCTTGCAGTCATGGCACATTCAACTGTTCGATTTCCTTCAACTTGATCAAGACCCGGACGACTCCTATCATTTTGGGCATGCCATGGTTCGTGGTTGCAAATCCTCAGATCGACTAGAGGTCTAGGACACTCACGTTTTCCTCTCTGGCAGCCAGGATCAATCATGTACCCAAAATACGTCCTTAGTGTCTGAGGCAGTATAAGCTACATGATTGACTGTGCATGTTCCTGTATCAGTGTTGAAGACTCCTCCTCGACAAGATTCACCTCATGTTAGTTCTTTAGCACATCCGCAAGCTCTCTCCACTTTTGTAAGTTTGCGGATTCCTATACATGGTTCTTCCAATCCCTGTATCAATGTCAAAGGTTCCTCTTCAACAGGATCCTCCTCCTATTGGTTCGTCAGCATCACAGGCTCTCTTCACTCTTGTGCATCCACGGACTTCTGTACAGGATTTTTCCAATCCTGTACACTTGTCAACATCCACACATGTTTTTCTCAATCCTGCCTCTTTTCGTTACTCTGCTTCTGTTCCACCCCCAAGATCCTTCCTTTTTTTTCAGTCACAGCTCCCTCCTTCTCCTCTCCGAGTTCTTACCACTACCATGCATGAACTTGCCACTGATCCTGCTCCTTTTCATCTTTTTGCTTTCCAAGAAACTCCTACGTCCTCTTTTACTTTTCCTGTATCTGACTCCCCTATTTTTCAATCTCCTTCTCCTGTTCCTTCTCCTTTTCCTCCCTCTTCCCTACCATCCAAGTATCACTCCTTTCAGGATGTTTTTGACAAGCACAAGGCTGCAGTTCTTCGTGTTCACAGGTCCTACGACTGTCCTATCGATCTTGCGAAAGGAAAGACTCCACCGTTTGGACCGATTTATGCACTGTCACCTACAGAATTGGAGGTTCTTCGTCAGTACATCAAGGAAAACTTAGCATCCGACTTCATTTGTCACTCAAAGTCCCCTGCAGGAGCACTTATCTAGAAGAAAGATGAGAATTTGCGTTTGGTTGTGGACTACAAGGGTTTGAATCAAATCACCATTCGAAACAGATACCCGTTACCATTGATCCTGGAACTTCTCAATCGGCTGCGAGGAGCGAAGGTGTTCACGAAGATTGACTTACGAGGGGCTTACACGGTGATGCCTTTCAGACTTACCAATGCCCCAGTCGTGCTCCAACACATGGTGAACAACATCTTTCATGACTTCTTGGACCAGTTTGTGGTAATCTACCTTCATGATATTTTGATTTTCTCTAAGGACCAGGCGGCTCATGACAAGCATGTACGACTAGTCTACAGAGGCTTCGTGAGCATGGGATGTATGCGAAGTTGGAGAAGTGTTTCTTCAATAGGGATACTGTGGAGTTCTTGGGCTACATTGTCTCTCCTGCTGGCATTTCCATGGACATGCACAAGGTGAAGACTATCGTGGAGTGAGAGAGGCCCAAGTCTGTACGAGACGTACAATGTTATCTTAACTTTGCAAACTTTATAGGCGTTTCATACAGGACTTCTCCAAGCATGTACTTCCACTCATAGAACTCACCAAGCGCACATGAGTGTTCTCTTGGTCGACAAGGCAGAACATGCATTCACAATACTCAAGAACACCTTCACGACAGCTCCGATTTTAGCAATTTTGAACCAATTTTGCAATATTGTCTTAGTTCTCCCTTCATACTAGCAGACGTTTACCAAATTAAATAACTCTATTGTTTAAGGTGTTTGTTCATTCTCGTTTGATTTGACAAACATGTCCTTAAACTCTTGACACCTATAAGTGCTGGTTATTGCTAGTACCACTTCTTCAACCAGTAATTTCTTGGATTAAATGATAGTTGGAAGTGCTTATGACATACTGGGTACTTTGCATGTATGCATTGAGAGAGGCATATTTTTGTCCTTGTCCTTGTCCTTTGTCATTTGCAATAACTAGAGAATGTAGTGCTGAACCATGTGTAATGGATTTCCCTTGTATCAACTAAAGCTTTGTTAAAGGGATCATATTTTTAGTGCATAGTTAATTATTCTTTCTTTTGTAGGTATGACTTACCGTTCACAAGTAAATTACATATTAACTTTACTTTGTTATCTTCTCTTAATTTTAAATTCACATACATAATATAGTAACATTACAAAATCACAAAACCAAAATGATATTGTTTCTTTTAAATCTATTAAATCTTGTTAGAACTTTATATTTCTAACTTATATTTTAAACAAGAAAATATATTTGATCATTAACGTATGAATATGAATATAGAAGCAATAAATATATTTATTAAATGATTTATAAAATCTATAAATTTTGAAATGCATATGTACATAAAAGTTAGCAAAATAGACTTTGTTCTAGTCGAGCAAACTTCAAGGTTATCAACTTTAATAAATATCTCATTTTAAAAGCTGGTAAACACGTAATTTTCTCGACAATACAAAGTCTAAACATTTACTAACTTAAATATACATACATTTAAAAATTTATATATTTTATAAATCAGTTAGTAAATAAATGTATTACTCTTTATTTATATTCATATATTAATAATATTTTACATTGCAGTGTTAAAATACAAATTAGAAAATATAAAGTTATAAAATATCTACATATACGTCTTAATAAATTCAAGACATTATAATATATTTTATGATTGACTAATATTAATATATTATCTATATTAATTTAAAGTTAACAACATAAATAACAAAGTAAAATATAAAATTTACATGTGAATGATGAATTATACTTACATAAGGGCAAAAAAAATAATTCTTTGAATTCAAATCATTCCAATTGATAATTATGCATGAGTGTATACAAACGACTAGAGATTGCATACAAGTTATAGTTCAATAAATGTTGATTGTGTTCATTCATGAATATAAAATTGTATTTATGAAAGAATTTAAAACTTGTTTAAGAAATGTAGATTCGAAGAAAAAAAAGTTTCACAACAATTTAGACTCAAGCTAATTATATTAAACTTCACAATTTTAAGGATAATCCAAATTAAACACTGATCTTTATATGAACGAGACTGAGTATTTAATTGGAAACAATACTTAGAATGGCGAAGTTTAATTCCAAATAATTGTTAAACTTTTATCACATTAAATATTAACTATTGTAAAATCCGGGGTAAGAAACACAATTAATAATTAGATGCAAACATGAAATAAAAGTAAATTAAATGTATGAGGCTATATGTCATAAGTTTATAGTTAAAGTATAAGAACTAGATGCATCTTGTTGTTATTTTAATAATACACCCATCACATGACTAATAATGCCAGTTAAGAAAATTATCTCTACTCAATGGACTCCTAATTAAAAATTTACTAAACGAGAATTATCTCGTTCTAAAAAAGGATGAGATACATTAGAGCTACATACTTTTAAACACACAAGAAATGAATGTTTAATATAGGCACATTTAAAATTCAAATGAGAAGCATATCGTTTAAAATAAGTAATATAATGATTTATATGACAATAGTTCTATTATATAACAAACATCACAATGGTAACATATTGTAATGAGTTGTAACTCATTAATTTCATATGTTACTACTTAATTTGAAATAGCTTTTGCTGAAATAGATTACAAATATATATATAATATAATATTATTATATATATATATATATATTATATATATATAACATGCTTATAAGTTAAACATTACGTTCAAGATCAAATTCCTAAGCCTTTTTAATATATTAAGTACTTGCTACCCAATTATTTAGTCAATTTAGTGCATAAGTAATTATTTTCTCCTTATGTAAGTATGACTGAACTTCTATAAGTAAATTATATAACTTTACTTTAGTATTTATTTTGTTAATTTTAAATTTACATACATACTATATGAACATTAAAAAATCATTAAATAAGAACCATAATATTTCATTTCACTTTATAAAAGTGTACATGTAATTTTTAACCTTATTTTCTAACTTTTATTTTCAATAAAGAAATGGTAAAAGTTATTAATGTTTAAATAAGAATATAAGAGATATTTTTAATTATTAATTGAATTATATATTATATTAGTTTTTAAATGCATATATATATAAAGTTAATGAAAGTTATATTTTGTTCTATTCGAGCAAACTACAAGTGTACTAGCTTTGATAAATAAGCTTTAATAAGCATCTTACTTTAATAATTGGTATACCCCTAATTTCCTAATTTTTATATACATTTGCATTATAAAATAAATATAATTTATAAATCAATTTATAATTATATGTTTTCATATACATACATTAATAATTTCTTACCTTTCATTGGCCAATAGTTAAGTGTCTTTAAGTATTATTTATTAATTAAGTAATGTTAAGAAATTCCATCGACACTAAGAGTGCACTTTGATACCATCTTAATCTTTGAGGCAATTAAGTGAGTTAAATCTTTTAAGTTACATCCACACCAATTCAATAGTTAAGTGTTTAAACCACTTACATTTGCACTATTTTATAATACTTAACTTTAGAAGTTTGAAATTCAAAACTCCAATAACCTTTTATGGATTTGCATAAGCAAATCCAATGGTATTATGCTTAAATAGAAAATAAATAAAATTGTAATGGACTTACCAACTCTTGCATTGTAAATAAAGCACTACACATATGCATTTTTAAATATATATATAAAAGTAACTAATAATCTTAAATTTTACATATATATAAATTTTAATAAATTGAATATGTGAGAGCTCGGAATATAGAAATGTGTATCTCTATTAGTTTAGAAACCCTAATTTATATACAAGAGCGAGTGGTCCAGATTGAATCCAATCCGACGGTTATCAAAATCCACTACGCTAATAATAGTATGTGCACATGCAGCCGTACACGTGGATCTTACAAATACTATATAAATGTATCATAATTAATAGTATATGATTTATATATATATATAGTGTGTGTGTGAGAATAGATTCGTTTATACGAGGATGAAGTTTGAAATCCATGCCCAATCCTGGCCCTATGATGCAGATGATGCTCCATTTCACACCAAAACAGAGTAGATTTTAGGGTTTCTGGATCTTTGCATAGACAAAGGACATGGCATATGCACAACAAATGCCCCCTCCGCAAGTGAAATATAATTCACATAGAATATGTTATATATTTGTTGATGTGTGATAAATACGAAGAGTTAAAAGTTAAAAGGACTCCTCAAGTCATAATACAATACTGGCTCATATTTTAATAATAATGCTTAATTTGGTTTTGCACATCGTGACAAGAATCCCTGCAATGAAAAAGTAGATCTGAATTTTGAGCAAAAGAAATGTAGAGGACGACTGTGATAGTGTGCAGCCTAAACGATCTCAAAGTAAACTATGCAATGGAGTTAACAATTCTTGCTGAGATAGCTGATAGCATGAACATTAACAAGGGCACCGAAATATGGGGCGAGCACTAATTCACTTAACCCTGCTTGCAAGCATGGTTAAGTGATTTAATGTTTCCCTTGATTTTGGCACTATACTAGCAATTAAGTGAATTAAGTGGCAAAATATGATGAAAATGGTAATAAGATTGTTTTTTAAATGAATTAAAAATTAAAAATTAAAATAAATATTGAGTATTTATAGAATATTATTGAATATGCTTTATTCATTAGCTTTTAATCGATTGAATTAAACAAAGTTTAAATGCAATAACCATGAAATGTGTTTTGTGTATTGTTATCTTCTACATATATATTACATTACATGCAAATGCAATAATTATAATTAAAAAATGAAATTCAAAAGAAATTTTGCATAATTAATCTGCATTAATTAGAAACCATGGTTGGTAAAGTTTCTTAAACATACAAAATTGTGTGTATATTATGGGTGTGTACAAATAGCTAGTTTTCTTTCTAAATTGTGCTACATATCAATTTAATTTATCCATGGGAGGAAGATTCCAAGGATATACGTCAGCCTAACGTTTCTTTAATGCAATATCTGTTACTATGTTGCAGTCCATGGCATGTGGTCTATTGTTGTTGTGTTTATCAATGGTTACACATGTATTATAAAGATGCTACATGTCCTACTTCATTGACTACATATATAGATATAAAATGAAATTTATTTATATATAAAATCTTTGAACTATTAATTTATTATATAGGAATTATGTGTCTTGTGCTGCTCCATGGCAACGCTTGAGGAGGCTATTGAGTTTGTTTGAAGTCCATATCAGATCAAACCAATGGTGATTCGATATTGCTTATAATGGTAGAATGGGTGGATTGGATCTTATAGTTCTTTTCATCAATGCTATGCATATAACAGCAGTGTGTAGGAGTCTGCCACTATAACTCTTTTGTAAAATATATTTATAAGGTGTTGAATCAACTTTGTGGTGTAGAATAAAGAAATTACTTGCATATCAAAAAAACTGAAATGGGCAATCACTGTTTCTTAAGCCTAAAAAAGATGAGGCTTACAATGTTATGTATAAAAGTAAATTAAGTAGTACTTAGGCATCATAGGATTTCTAAGTTTACATGTGTTTCATTAGGAAAGTATAACGGGAAAAATACCAAAAACAATATATATGGTGAAAATACGAGAGTTAGAGAAGAACATAGAAATACAGGTCAATTGTAATATGAAGATGATTCAAGTATTAGTGTAATATAGTAGTTCCAGAGAGAACAGAAATACGGCAATTTCAAAGAGAATCGGAATATGGCATTTCCAGAGGGAACAGGAATACAACAGTTCCAGAGAAAACCGAAATACAGCAGTTCCAGGTATCAATGTATTACGTTCAAGGGAGTAGTTATCATAATAACATTAAGGAAATTACGCAACCAATTGGATAAGATTTAAAGGAAGTTACAATAACTGAACGTACTATACTAGAAGTGTAGGTATAAATAAATGAAGTTAGGAGTAGGAAAGCATCCCGGGGTATACTGAATATTGTACTATGTTTTGACAATATATACTCTCCTCTTACTCTCACTCTTCAATATCTTACTTGATTCTTTCATTTCTACTTCACATTTCTACTACGTTCGGGATCTGCAGTACTACTTGCTATATTTATTCTCTTCTTACTTTCTCTACAGTGTCTTACTTGATTCCTTGATTTCTACTTCTCATTTCTACTGCGTTGAGATCTGCAGTACTACTTACTATATCTTTTCTCTTCTCACTCCCGTTTGATCATTTGAGGATTGGTTTCTAGTCTTGTGTCGGTCTTTCATATTTCTGTTATACCCCTTGTTGTGGGTCTGTCTGTTTGTCACCCTTATTACGGATCTATTTGTGAGTCTGTCACCCTTATTATGGGTTTGTTTGTGAGTCTGTCACCCTTATTATGGGTTTGTCTGTCTATTTGTCACCCTTATTATGGGTCCGTTTATGAGTCTATCACCCTTATTACGGGTCTGTTTGTGAGTTTGTCACTCTTATTACGGGTCTGTTTGTTTATATATCACCCTTATTACGGGTCTATTTATATGTTATGCCCTTATTATGGGTATGTGTTACTGGTATACCCATATTATGTGTTATCTTAGTTTTTCCTTTTATTTCTACTGTGATGGGATCCATAGTTCTACCTGCTATATACCTTGTCATCCTTACCCTTTCCCGACCTTCTGAAGTCTAATCCGTATTCTATCTTATTCCTTCTTATTCTTACAGTGGGATAAACCAATCCCTTTAAGAGCTTTACAAAGGTCACTAAGGCATTTTTCTTAAGAGCATGGCTTACATTTTTCGACGAAGTTCATTTGCAGTCGCTCAGTGTTGCTGCCCCTGCTTAAAATCTTATTTGCTAAGTTTAATATAATAGTTATTACGATTTTATACGATACTTAAAAGCCCGGGGTGTAGCTTCTTAAAAGCAGAAAGATAAATCTTCTCTCTCTCTCTTTCTTCTCTCTATATATATATGTAAAAAATGTTGCTACTCGTCAAGGTTCCCATTTTAAAAGCCGTATTTGTAAGTTTCTTCTCAACTATTCACATGAGAAAAACATGTTAGTTCTACAAGTATACACATATACACGCATAAACACATGCATATTACATACAAATGAAGTCTAATTATGTGTTACTAGTGATAAAAACCTCCACAAACACACATCTCACTACCCCCCCAACACACACACAACAGTTTTGGATGTAAGTCTTATAGTACAATATAAGACTTGGGGTCTTGGGGTCATTCTGCACTCTCTGGACTTGAGCTATGCAACTGCTTACATGCTTCTTGCAGAGGTTTATACATATATATTGCATAATGTGTGTGTGTGTTTATTTAAGGCATCAAAAGAATGTTTGAGAATGTTTGCGAAAACCCTTTTTCAGGATGGACAATTAGAAGAGACTCTTTATGTAACAATGATGATAATATTAACATAAAACAACAACAATAATAATAACGTATATTAACTATGAACTATATAAAATTATAATTATATTATTAACAACTAAGATTTACTTATTTATAAACTTTATCACTTGAAACATAAGTTTTTTAAAGCTTTATCACAGCGTCTTTTTAATAGTTAAAACTTATTTAGTAAATAAACTATTTAAGTCCTTTTTATTATTATTTAGCTTTAATTATTAATTATTATAGGACTCAAGGTCCAAATTGAAGTTAAGAATTTCACTGAGGCCATGACTACAACTGAAGATGCAACAGCTCTGTTTAATGAAACACAACTTTTACTTAATACATAATTACAATATTTTTATTTCTAATAAATATATTTAAAACATACTGATAAACATACATACGGTTCCTTTATATGTAAAACTGTTATGGTTTTATAAAATCACATAATCCAAATCATCTTTACTGAAGTTGATAAGGAACCCATAAAAGCCTCCGAGGTAAACAATAATACTTTGTGGTTATATAATGAAACTTTTAATTGAGTTAGATGTGAAACTTGTTGATGAAGATGTTTTACATAACATAAATACTTTTCAGCACTATTCAAGTCGATGGCACTCACACTTGTAACGAGAAATAATAATATCCAAAGCCATCACATACTTTGACTTAAAGAAAGGAAATAAAAAATATAAAAAGTATTGAAATCTTAACAAAAGCCCTACTTTAACAAGGAGTTTTAATTTTTAAGCTCCTTATAATTAAGAAGAAAACTCATCATAATTAAATTTTAAAATATATTATTAAAACATTTTAAAATGATATTCTAAATATTCAATTTTGATTTTATTTATGAGTTTACTTTTTATGGTATTTATGTGAAAATATTATAGCCAAATACAATTGTTATATAGCAATGACATATATAAAATACCTCAAATATTGTAGTTTTCTTAAGATTATATAACATTTCTTTTTGAATAGTTTGTATATTTCATAATTTTTAATCATTATTTAATATGCTAGTCTCTTTTGTGGTCATTTCTATAGTTAATATAAACCCTTTTCTCATTATAAAGTAAACATGCGTAATTTTTGAGTTTATATTATATAAAAATGATTAGTGAATCTAATGTTTAATAAAGAATATTTAATGTGAAAATATGATGTACTTATTATTATAATTATATTTTCTAATGTATGCATGTACTGTTTTAGGTCTTATGGTGGCATAATCAAAATTCTAAAGGTTATTAGTTGTTTAAGTTGAAGAGCATGTCTAAATTTTCTTTTTTTTAGTGATAACCAAGTAAAAAGATATATTTGTAACATAATGGCATAGTTTAATGATGTAACTCGATAGGCCTTTTTGCGAATGATATCCCAAATATCCTTTTTTATTCTTTAAACAAAAAATTTAAAGTATCTAGTTGAATATTACATTTTTAAGTGCTTATTAATTTTGAATGATTATAATTATTGAATATAATAAATATGTTTTTAAATATTCAAAAGATTCCTTGTTTCTGTAAATAATTTTAAAGTGTGCCGGGTCAATAATGTTTTATTAAATGTGAAGGGTAATTGATTCTTAATATTGTTTATCATTTTCTTGGTCTCATTGTTTTTATTTTTTTACATTTTTAATAATATACAATATGCAATGGCCACTTAAGTATCTAAAGTCAAATTATTAATTTAAACTTGTAAGATCCATGTGTACGGCTGCATGTGCACATACTATTATTAGTGTGGATTTTGATAGCCGTCGGATTGGATTCAATCTGGACCACTCGCTCTTGTATATAAGTTAGGGTTTCTGAACTAATAGATAATAGAGATACACATTTCTATATTCCGAGCTCTCACATTGGTGGAGGTGAGGGGCACCTCTAATTATCCCTACGTAGTGCTCGGATTTGTGTCTTTTTTTTTTGTCTTCTTAGGTCTAGCTTTTTTTATTGTCTAGATCTATTCTTTTCTTATTTTGTCTCTTCTTCGTCCATGAATCCACAACAGGCAAATCCCTTGTCTGTGGAGCAGTTACTCATGCAATTGTTGGATGCCATGCGTGTGCAACTGAACAATCAATCTCAGTTGATGGCAGCATTCACAGTTCAGGGTACTCCTGTTATGACCCATATAACGAATCAAAGAATATTCCCCAGAAAGGTATAAGCTAGAATATTCCTAGGGAGCTATACCTAGATCTAAGGAAGAATTAAGGACACACTATTATTGGAAGCCTTTCTTGGAGAGCAGCGTGTGGAGACTAGAGACAGCTCGGGGAGGTCGGGTGGTATTGTGAGGGTCTCTAGATTGTACGTAGAGGTGCCTAACAATTTGGTATCGGAGGGAGGTTCGAGATGAGTGACCGGTGGGAAGGAGAAGACAACACCAATGAGGAGTGGACGAACCAGGAAATCGTGCTCGAATTATACGCTATGGCGAAGGATTCCAAGCAATTTCAAGAGTACGTGACTGGTTCCTTGGAGGTGATTCGTGAGCGGTTGGATACTATTGAAAATCAACTTGCTCAAGGAACCATGACTGGTAAGAGCAGGGTGCTAGATCGTCTTCGCGTTCCACCTTTTACCGATAAAGAATCTGCGGATGAGGCTATGAGTTGGCTTGAGATAGCAGCGAACTTGCTCACTGCACAGGGAGTAACTACCGAGCATGCTATGATAGCTGTATCAGTAGCCTTGAAGGATAAAGCTGCGAGGTGGTGGACACGCAATCGAAATCAGCGCCAGTTAGCTCACCAGGAGATGATTGCAACTTGGGAGGAGTTCTCTGAGCTATTTAAGAAGGAGTATGCTCCTCGGTTCGATGTGTCTCATGCAAGGCGTGAATTGCGACATTTAGAGCAAGGGAAGATGACCTTGGACGATTACATTGAGAAATTGAGTCAATTACTTTGCCGTGTACCTGACGTGTCTGTCAACCAGCAGAAAGATTATTTTGTAGATGGGCTGCGAAGTGCTAACTTGCGCAGACATCTTAACTCGGTAATTAGTCCAAGACTTTAGAGGAGCTGTTCGAATATGCTCGCTTGCTAAATGAGGAGGATAAGGTGTTTAAGGAGAATGAACGACATGGCAAGAAGCGTGGTAGGAGCACCTCTCCAAGTCCTCGTGAGCACCAGGAGTATAGAGGGAATAGCCATCGTGCTAGGCCGAAGTCCAAGCTGGTAGCTTCTAGTTCTTATCGCACCGACAACCGGCCTAAGAAGATTGTCAAGGTGTTTGATAGTGAACGTTGCCACCTGTGTGGAGAGGTGGGACACTGGAAGGCCAATTGTCCCAGGAGGAACAAGCCCAAGGGCAAGGGGTTCAATGGTGACAAGGACAAGGAGACACCTAAGAAGCTTCAGGAGATGGAGCGTGGAGAGGAACACAAGGGAGATAGTTCTAAACCACGAGGTAAATTTTTGTCTGTTCTTGCTCGACAGGTAAACTGCATGGCACGGGAGGAGCCACACACACGTGCTATTGTGGTGGAGGGACGACTTGGTGAACGTCCAGTGCGAATCCTCTTGGATAGCGGAAGTAGCGATAACTTTGTATCAGCAAAGTTAGTGCAGGAGTGCAGCTTGCCCATGAAGACTGTGCCTCAATACGAGATTGAGGGCTCAGCTACTGTCACACAGAGCTGGAATGCTTGTGTGGAGGAGTTACAGCTGACGGTTGGCAAAACTCAGCTGGTGGAGACGTTCTTTCTTGCGGAGCTAGCGCGTGTGGACCTCATCCTTGGGATGAGCTGGCTGGAGCGTGTGGATCCTGAGATCAAGTGGAGCATCAAGCGAGTGAAGCTTGAGTACAGTGGAGTGAAAGATACTTGGTTTGGAACAAGGCTTGAGTCTCCAAACAAGTATCTTTCTGCTATGTCTTTGAAGAAATATCTCCGTAATAAAGAAGATCAAGTCTTTCTGATGTATATACGTGAGTTAGATTCTTCTAATGTCACATTGGGCGAGGCTGCTGTGCAAGTTGTCCTTGAGGAATTTGCTGATGTCTTCCCTCCTGAGCTACCTCATGGCTTACCACCTGCAAGAGGTGTGGAGCATGAGATTGTGTTGGAACAGGGTACGAAAGCTATTTACCGTAAGCCGTTCCGACTGAGCCATGCTGAGGAGCAAGAGGTAAGAGACAAGTGTGGAGCTATTGGAATATGGCTTCATACAACCGAGCAAGTCTCCATTTGGTGCACCAGTATTGCTTGTCAGGAAGAAGGATGGCACCATGAGGATGTGCATAGACTACAGAGCTCTCAACAAGCAAACAGTGAAGGACAGGATGCCCATGCCACGTGTGGATACTATCATGGATCATCTCGGTGGAGCCAGAGTGTTCACCAAGATAGACTTGCGTAGCGGGTATCATCAGATTGCTGTGAAGGAGGCAGATATCTACAAAACTGCTTTCAACACTAGCTTCGGGCATTTTGAGTTCACTGTTATGCCATTTGGCTTAACAAATGCCCCAGCCACATTCACTCGGTTGATGACTGAGGTGTTTGGTGACTACTTGCATGACTTTGTGGAGATCTTCCTCGACGATATTCTTATTTACAGTAAGAATATGAAGGAGCATGTGGAGCATTTGCGGAGAGTTCTTCAATTGCTGAGGAAGAACAAGCTCTATGCAAAGAAGAGCAAATGTGCATTTGCTCAGTGCGAAGTGGAGTATTTGGGTCACATTGTGACGCCAAGTGGAGTGAAGACTGATCCACAGAAGGTGGCAGTGGTGGAGCAATGGCCAGTTCCTAGCAATGCACAAGAGTTACGGAGTTTCTTGGGCATGGCTGGTTATTACCGGCGGTATGTCAAGGATTATGCCAAGAAAGCTTCTCCGTTAACTAGGTTGCTAAGGAAGGACGTTCCCTTTGCATGGAGTGCTTCAGAGGAGAGCAGTTTCCAAGCTTTGAAACAAGCTTTGGTACGTGCACCAGTTTTATGTATTGCAGCCTTATGAGGTATCGTGTGATGCAAGTGGAGTGGCCATTGGAGCTGTACTTATGCAAGAGGGAAGGCCTATTGCTTATGAGAGTCGTACTTTGAATCCTGCAGAGCAACGGTACTCAACGTATGAGCAAGAACTACTGGCTATTGTTAATGCATTACGAGTTTGGAGGCACTATCTTTATGGTGCAAGTTTCAAGGTGTTTACAGATCACAAGCCTTTGGTGTATCTGTTCACACAGAAAGAGTTAAACTCTCGGCAAGCTCGCTGGATGGTTAAGCTCATGGAGTTTGGCGAATTTCCTATTGAGCATCGCGCAGGAAAGACTAACGTGGTGGCAGATGCTTTGTCACGCGTTAGGAGAGCCACAGTAGTGGGAGAATTCCAAACACGCTTATGTAATGCATTAACAAGGACGGTCAGTGAGTTTAGCCAAGTAGTTCAACATGCTCAAGCACAAGACGCCGAGGTGCAGGAGCTCAAAGGACAGCTAGAGCCACCATTCTCATTTCAGGATGGGGTTTTGTACTACAATGGCCGTGTGTACCTTCCTCGTGTGGACCATTTGATCAACCAGGTACTATATTTTCATCATGATCGCCCGGAGGCTGGTCATTTTGGGGGGAGGAAAACGTATGAGTTGATCAAGAGGAGGTTCTACTGGAGGAATATGAAAGCTGATATCATAGAGTACTGCAGGACTTGTGACAAGTGTCAGCAAGTAAAGGTGCCCAGGGAGAAACCAGGTGGGCTATTAGTACCATTGCCTATTCCAGACAGGCGATGGGGCAGTATCTCTATGGACTTTGTCACCCATTTGCCAAGGACACAGAGGCAGAATGAACAGGTGTGGGTCATTGTGGACAGGTTGACAAAGTTTGTCAAGTTAGTTCCCTTGGGGAAGAATGTGAATGCATCCGAGCTGGCTACGATGTATTTACAACATGTATTTCCTATCCACGGATTTCCAGATGATATTGTAAGTGATAGGGACTCCAAGTTCACTTCTAGCTTTTGGAGAGGCTTTTCTAAGTGCATAGAAGTGAAGCTTAAGCTGTGTAGCGGAGATCATCCCGAAACAGATGGGCAAACAGAGAGGGTGAACCAAGTTCTGGAAGATATGCTAAGGTGCACTATTAACCAGAAGGAAGGCAGTGGGATAAGTATATTCCATTACTCGAGTTTGCTTATAATAACAGCCAGCACAGTGGCATTGGAATGAGTCCATACTATGCTATGTTTGGACGACATCCCAAGACAGCTTTTGAGCTCGGTTTAGCAAGTAAGAAGGCTCAAGGCAACATGGATGAGGAAGCTAAAGATCTGAGTGTTGAACTTGAAAACATTCAGAGTTTGTGCAAGAAGAACTTACAAGCAGCTCAGAGCCGAGCTATCAAGTTTGCTAATGAGCACAGAAGCTTCCGAGAGTTCCAGGTGGGGGATTATGTATATCTCCGAGTGGTATTTGCCACACATGTAAGGCGGAACACAGTTGTGGCCTTACGGAAGGGACGCAATGATAAGTTGTCTCCCAGGTACTCAGGTCCTTATGAGATTCTGGAGCGTATCGGTAAGGTGGCATATCGACTACGGCTGCCAGAAGGAGTGAGGGTGCACCCAGTGTTTCACGTTAGCCAGTTAAAGAGAGTACTCACAAGGAACGAGTCCCGGGTAGATTCTTTGTGGATGTACGAGGCTAATGATACAGGACCAATTGAGTAAGTTATACTGCCCTTGAGGACAAGGACTTGCTAATGGGGGAGGATTGTTATGACCCATATAACGAATCAAAGAATATTCCCCAGAAAGGTATAAGCTAGAATATTCCTAGGAGCTATACCTAGATCTAAGGAAGAATTAAGGACACACTATTATTGGAAGCCTTTCTTGGAGAGCAGCGTGTGGAGACTAGAGACAGCTCGGGGAGGTCGGGTGGTATTGTGAGGGTCTCTAGATTGTACGTAGAGGTGCCTAACAACTCCTCCTACTCATGTTGCAAACCCCCGTGTCCGGCCGGATTTCTTTCGCGGAAATCTGGAGATGATGTGTACCATTGGTTTGACCACTTCATTGTGGTTGCCACATATCATTCGTGGGACGTGCTCAGTGTTTGCGAGTTTCCTACTTGTCTTCAAGGGACGGCGTTGCAGTGGTACAATGGTCTGGACGTTGCAACTCGTGGAGATTGGAATATTCTTCCAGAGATCTTCAAACGTGCATTTGGGCATGCGGACGACTGTGATGATGCTTTTCAGCAGTTGCATCGTATTCGTCAGGAGCCATCTGAGTCGGTGATGCAGTTTGGTGTTCGCTTTCGAAGCCTTTTGCTGCGTGCAGAACCTAACATGTCGGAACGCATCAAGTTAGGTATGTTGTGGCCAGCACTTCGTCAAGACCTTGTGGGGCTTGTGCATGCACTAGCTCCAGTGACTCTTGACGATGCTTTGAGGCTGGCACAACGATATGAGTCGTCACCTCTCCCACTTGCGCCTTCACGTGCTCTTGTTCCACTTCATGTTGGGGATGGACCTGCTCCGATGGAGGTTGAGGCTGTTGCCGCTCGTGTACCAGCACAAGGTGGGGCCCGTGGACGAGGACGTGGACGTGCAGTTCGTTGTTGGGCGTGTGATGAGGTTGGACACACGTATCGGCGCTGTCAACGGTTTCCCGATTGGTCCCCCATTTCCAGGATGGAGGCCATGGCGTCAAAACGTCCGGTTGGTGCTGCTGCAGTGGAAGGTTGTGATGCGTGGATCTTCCGGGAAACGACGAATCGCACGAGTAGAGGAGGGTCCTCGTGCGAATAAATTAGTGACCCCTCTCTTTCTTTCGGGAGTATCATCAAGGGGTTCACTCGGCACCAAATCATCCGGTTTTCACTTTTCAAGCTCGTTTTAATCACACACCACGTCCTGTTTTCCTTTCAGTGTTGGTGGATACAGGTTCAGTTTGTCCTCTGTTTCTCAATCTGTTGCTACACGTTGCAGCCTTCATTTGCGTCGTGCGGTAGAACCAGTCTTCATTCTGTACGGCAACGGACATACTCATGCTTGTTCGCGGATGAAGTGGACATTGTTGTTCGTGTGGATGATCGTGAGCTCGAGCTTCAATCTTTACGGGTGGTGCCGAGTCAAGCTTTTCACCTTATTCTTGGTATGGATTGGTTAACTCGCAATCATGCCAAGTGTGACTTTGAAAGTCTCCCCCTTGTTTGACTCTCCCTCGTCTTTCTTCCATTCCTCTTACTTCTATTCCACTTCGTCCATCTGCTTCCACCTCTGCTTCCATCACTTTTGTCTCACCCCTATTTCCAACCATTTTCCCTTCATGCTCTTTTCCTTCTTCTGGATCCATCAGATGATCGTCGTGCTGTAGTTGTTGATCAACTCAAGAAGGAGTATGCTGATCTTTTCAACTTCGACTTGTCATCTGGGGCCAAGATTGCGACACGCCACCCTATTCCAACTGGAGAAGCTAGGCCAATCAAGGTACCTGTTCGGCGTCGGTCACCAAAGGAGCTCAAGATCTTACGAGCGAATGTCAAAGAGATGTTGGAGAAGGGTGTTATCCGGAAATCTCGAAGTCCTTGGGCGTGCGAACCTCACCTTGTGACGAAGCCTGATGGGAGCGTTCGATTCTGCATTGATTATCGCCCGTTAAATGAGGTAACCGTCTCAGATGTGTACCCACTTCCTCATACTGCAGACCTTTTGGATCGACTGGGGCGGAGCCGTTGGTTCACCAAGTTAGATCTCGCATCTGGATATTGGCAAGTTCCGATGGCTGACATGGACATTCCCAAGACTGCTTTTCGGACACCATTTGGCCTGTACGAGTTCTTGGTGATGCCTTTCGGTTTGAGCAATGCTCCAGCAACTTTCCAGCGTATGATGGACGAGGTTCTTTGCGACATGCCGGAGGTGACTGCCGATTTCATCGATGATGTTTTGATCCATTCGGATGGAACGTGGGAGGAGCATGTCGGTGATGTACGTAAGGTTTTGGATCGACTGCGGGAAGTTGGTTTGAAGTTGAAGCCATCTAAGTGTGTGTTTGGATCAAAGGACACCACTTATCTGGGTTATCGCATTTCACGTGAAGGTTTGCAAGTCGATCCTGACAAACTAGTTGCAGTTTTGAAGTTCCCTACGCCAAAGTGTGTGAATGATGTGCAACGCTTTCTTGGCAAGGTACAATATCTGGGTCGTTTTGTGGATCATCTTTCAGATCGTACTGCACCGTTGCGCGCGTTGTTGAAATCGTCAATGACTTCTTTTGTTTGGTCTAAGGATTGCAAGCAGGCATTTGCAGATCTCAAAGAGTTGTTGACGACTCCTCCAGTTTTGGCGTACCCGGATTACACCCGTCCTTTCATCTTGCGTGTAGATGCTTCTGACATCGGCCTCGGGGTATTGATGCAGGAGAGTACGAGTGTTCCTGGCCAACGACATCCCATTGCGTACATCAGCCGTACATTGCAGCCAGCAGAGGTGAATTACTCCACGACAGAAAAGGAGTGTCTAGCAGCAGTTTGGGGTTTTGAGAAGCTCCATGCCTACTTGCATGGTTCGCGGACGTTGTTGGAAGGTGATCATGCAGCAGTCACTTCGTTGTTGAAGCGGAAGAATTTGATTGGTCGTACTGCTCGGTGGGCCTTGAAACTTCAAATTTACGACTTTGAAGTTGTTCATCGTCCAGGGAGTTCCATGGCTGATGCTGATGCTCTTTCTCGGGCTCCTCTTCCACCTTCTCTCTCTTCTGTTGCCCCAGAGGAACCAGTTGTTCCAGCTTCAGTGGACTTTTTGGACGAAGATTCCGTACCATCAGCAGTTTGTGCTTGACATTCAGTGTCCGCAGAATGCAGAGTTAGATTTGCCGTCTTTGGATGAGGTTCGGGAAGCTCAAAAGGTTGAGCCGTGGATTCGAAGGCTTCGTGATGGGTTTGAGAATCCTGCATCACTTGCTGATGACTTGCCTTTCAGGCATTTACATTCACAGTATCGCCTTCAGGATGACCTTCTTTATTTTGTGGGGACTGATCCAGATGATCCTTTGCGGTTGGTGGTGCCTTCAATCTTCATTCCACGCTTCCTCCATGCTTACCATGACTCTCCTATTCTTGGCGGGCACATGGGACATCGTCGGGTGATGGAGAAGCTGCGCAGATCTTTCTATTGGCCGGAGTTGCGAGGAGATGTGATTCGGTATGTGCGTAGCTTGTGTGTGGTGCCAAGCTCGCAATACTCCCCCATGTGCTTCGGAAGGACGGTTGGAGTCAATTGCAGTTTCTCGTCCTTTGAATTGGTGGCATTTGATTTGATGGGACCTTTTCGCGGTCAATGCTGGCAACGAGTACGTTATTATTGCTTCTGATTACCTAACTCGTTGGGTAGAAGTTGGTGCTCTTGCTAGTGCGACTGCTTCTGCTGTTGGTCAGTTTCTCCTTAATCGGGTCGTGTTTCAGCATTCTTGTCCGGAGCGAATTCTCTCGGATAATGGTCCCGCATTTATGGCTGAGGCATTTCATGTTTTGACATCTCGACTAGGGATACGCCACACTTTCACAAGTGCTTATCATCCTCAGATGATGGTTTAGTGGAACGGCTCGTCAGAACCTTCAAGGGGATGATCGCGAAGTATGTGAACTTTCAACATTCGATTGGGATGGTTATCTGCCGTCTCTCCGATATGCTTATGTCACTGGAGTTCAAAGTTCCATTGGTACTTCTCCATATAAGCTCTTTATGGTCATGACCCGGTGTTGCCAACGGAGTTGGGTTTGCCTTCTCGGTTACCGCGAGCTGCTGATGCTAGGTCGTGGGATCGGTATCTGACGAGCATTCTTCCATTGGTTCGTGCGGAGTCAGCAGAACACTTGGCCGCGTACAAGTAGGACAACAACAACGCTACAACTCGCATCATCGTCCTCCTACGGAGTACAAGGTTGATGAACTGGTGTTGGTTCGTTTTCCCAAGCTTACGGTACGTGGTTTAGCTAAGAGTCTCCTTCCTCAGTGGAAAGGACCGTATCGAGTGCTACGGCAAGTAGGGCCACAGGTTTATGAGGTTCAACCTGATCCTCCGGAGATTGTACATGTGCAACGGTTGAAGCATTTTGTGCAACGGGAACAAGTTGTGCCGCCTACAGATCCACCAGTGCCTCCTCCTGATGTTCCTCCAGATCCGGGCCCGTCTACAAGAGAACCCTAACCAACTTACACCTTCCGAGAGGAGGGGATGATGTAAGATCCACGTGTACGGCTGCATGTGCACATACTATTATTAGCGTAGTGGATTTTGATAGCCGTCGGATTGGATTCAATCTGGACCACTCGCTCTTGTATATAACTTAGGGTTTCTGAACTAATAGAGATACACATCTATATTCCGAGCTCTCACAAACTTATTTATAATGACATGAGTTTTTTTTAGGTGTTCTGATTGCAACTGTGTGGCATACAACTTCATCAACAAATGTGATTGTCTCTTCATAATCGTATATATAATAGTGGTACTCACATCCATGTATATTCATTAGTTTCACTAAGTTGTCATTTCAATATATATATATATAATGTATATATACAAACCAATGAAGCTTCTGCATCGTGTGTATATATATAATACAAATATGTATTGGAATTTCTTGTATAGGAATTGTCCCCTCTGTCTCTCTCTCTCACACACACACACGCGCTCACGCTCCTCACACAAAGGCTGCCACAAAGTATGCACTCGTGTATTAAAAGTCATGTACGTTAAGCATTGTTTACATTACGAATGGTGATATCATCAAACACCGTGTTTGCCAGGTTGTTCTTCTTGATATTGTGGGTATATTCCAATATAGTTTATTTTAAATAAGCTAAATGTTATATACTCACATACGTCGTGATGTATATATACTCGTATATTTCATTAGTATGTTTCAGTAGATACACCCTTATTAGATACAAGTGGTAGAATTTGATCAACGATTATAAAGTTTCTTATCTTAATGTTTCAGTAAATACACCTTTATCACCCTTGTTATGGGTCTGTTTGTGAGTTTGTCACCCTTATTACGGGTCTGTTTGTGAATTTATCACCCTTATTACGGGGTCTGTCTGTTTATATATCACCCTTATTACGGGTCTATTTATATGTTATTCCCTTATTATGGGTATGTGTTACTGGTATACCCATATTATGTATTATCTTAGTCTTTTCCTTTGATTTCTACTGTGATGGGATCCACAGTTCTACCTGCTATATACCTTGCCATTCTTACCTTTCCCGACCTTTTGAAGTTTAATCCGTATTCTTACAGTGGGATAAACCAATCCCTTTAAGAGCTTTACAAAGGTCACTAAGGGCATTTTTCTTAAGAGCATGGCTTACATTTTCTTGACAAAGTTCATTTGCAGTCGCTCAGTGTTGCTGCCCCTGCTTAAAATCTTATTTGCTAAGTTTAATATAATAGTTATTACGATTTATACGATACTTAAAAGCCCGGGTGTAGCTTCTTAAAAGTAGAAAGATAAATCTTCTCTCTCTCTCTCTTTCTCTCTCTCTATATATATGTAAAAATGTTGCTACTCGTCAAGGTTCCCATTTTAAAAGCCGTATTTGTAAGTTTCTTCTCAACTATTCACATGAGAAAAACATGTTAGTTCTACAAGTATACACATATACACGCATAAACACATGCATATTACATACAAATGAAGTCTAATTATGTGTTACTAGTGATAAAAACCTCCACAAACACACATCTCACTACCCCCCAACACACACACAACAGTTTTGGATGTAAGTCTTATAGTACAATATAAGACTTGGGGTCTTGGGGTCATTCTGCACTCTCTGGACTTGAGCTATGCAACTGCTTACATGCTTCTTGCAGAGGTTTATACATATATATTGCATAATGTGTGTGTGTGTTTATTTAAGGCATCAAAAGAATGTTTGAGAATGTTTGCGAAAACCCTTTTTCAGGATGGACAATTAGAAGAGACTCTTTATGTAACAATGATGATAATATTAACATAAAACAACAATAATAATAACGTATATTAACTATGAACTATATAAAATTATAAGTATATTATTAACAACTAAGATTTACTTATTTATAAACCTTTATCACAGCGTCTTTTTAATAGTTAAAACTTATTTAGTAAATAAACTATTTAAGTCCTTTTTATTATTATTTAGCTTTAATTATTAATTATTATAGGACTCAAGGTCCAAATTGAAGTTAAGAATTTCACTGAGGCCATGACTACAACTGAAGATGCAACAGCTCTGTTTAATGAAACACAACTTTTACTTAATATATAATTACAATATTTTTATTTCTAATAAATATATTTAAAACATACTGATAAACATACATACGGTTCCTTTATGTAAAACTGTTATGGTTTTATAAAATCACATAATCCAAATCATCTTTACTGAAGTTGATAAGGGACCCATAAAAGCCTCCGAGGTAAACAATAATACTTTGTGGTTATATAATGAAACTTTTAATTGAGTTAGATGTGAAACTTGTTGATGAAGATGTTTTACATAACATAAATACTTTTCAGCACTATTCAAGTCGATGGCACTCACACTTTGTAACGAGAAATAATAATATCCAAAGCCATCACATACTTTGACTTAAGAAAGGAAATAAAAATATAAAAAGTATTGAAATCTTAACAAAAGCCCTACTTTAACAAGGAGTTTTAATTTTTAAGCTCCTTATAATTAAGAAGAAAACTCATCATAATTAAATTTTAAAATATATTATTAAAACATTTTAAAATGATATTCTAAATATTCAATTTTGATTTTATTTATGAGTTTACTTTTTATGGTATTTATGTGAAAATATTATAGCCAAATACAATTGTTATAGCAATGACATATATAAAATACCTCAAATATTAGTTTTCTTAAGATTATATAACATTTCTTTTTGAATAGTTTGTATATTCATAATTTTTAATCATTATTTAATATGTTAGTCTCTTTTGTGGTCATTTCTATAGTTAATGTAAACCCTTTTCTCATTATAAAGTAAACATGCGTAATTTTTGAGTTTATATTATATAAAAATGATTAGTGAATCTAATGATTAATAAAGAATATTTAATGTGGAAATATGATGCACTTATTATAATTATATTCTCTAATGTCTTGTGGTGCCTCTACTAGGCATAATAAAAATTCTAAAGGTTATTAGTTGTTTAAGTTGAAGAGCATGTTTAAATTTTCTTTTTTTAGTGATAACCAAGTAGAAAGATATATTTGTAACATAATGCCATAGTTTAATGAAGCCTTTTTGCGAATGATATCCCAAATATCCTTTTTTATTCTTTAAACAAAAAATTTAAAGTATCTAGTTGAATATTACATTTTTATAATAAGTGCCTTATTAATTTTGAATGATTATAATTATTGAATATAATAAATATGTTTTTAAATATTCAAAAGATTCCTTGTTTCTGTAAATAATTTTAAAGTGTGCCGGGTCAATAATGTTTTATTAAATGTGAAGGGTAATTGATTCTTAATATTGTTTATCATTTTCTTGGTCTCATTGTTTATTTATTTTTTACATTTTTAATAAATACAATATGCAATGGCCACTTAAGTATCTAAAGTCAAATTATTAATTTAAACTTATTTATAATGACATGAGTTTTTTTTAGGTGTTCTGATTGCAACTGTGTGGCATACAACTTCATCAACAAATGTGATTGTCTCTTCATAATCGTATATATAATAGTGGTACTCACATCCATGTATATTCATTAGTTTCACTAAGTTGTCATTTCAATATATATATATATATATATATATATATATATATAATGTACATATACAAACCAATGAAGCTTCTGCATCGTGTGTATATATATAATACAAAATATGTATTCTAGTTACAGTGACGGTTTTAAACAGAAATATTGCATTGTCGTTATAGTTAACTCACATTTCTTGTATAGGAATTGTCTCCCTCTGTCTCTCTCTCACACA
The DNA here is from genome assembly GCA_003024785.1 of Selaginella tamariscina. Classification (NCBI taxonomy): domain Eukaryota; kingdom Viridiplantae; phylum Streptophyta; class Lycopodiopsida; order Selaginellales; family Selaginellaceae; genus Selaginella; species Selaginella tamariscina. The sequence goes on from PUQB01000522.1 coordinate 44,364, forward strand.
CACACACACGCGCTCACGCTCCTCACACAAAGGCTGCCACAAAGTATGCACTCGTGTATTAAAAGTCATGTACGTTAAGCATTGTTTACATTACGAATGGTGATATCATCAAACACCGTGTTTGCCAGGTTGTTCTTCTTGATATTGTGGGTATATTCCAATATAGTTTATTTTAAATAAGCTAAATGTTATATACTCACATACGTCGTGATGTATATATACTCGTATATTTCATTAGTATGTTTCAGTAGATACAACGTCAAATCCATTGGTGTGTGTGTGCTGGGATCAAAACTCTCTCCCCTATTCTAAGCAAAAACATTTAACTAATAAAAAAGAAAAAGTAAGAAAATAGAATATGCCGGTATCCTATTTCATCAGCATGTCAAAAGCTTCAGTAGCTGTTATCCTAGCGGCCGGGTTGAATGAGAGCACCCGGGTCACAAAATGCAGCTGATCTTTAGAAAGCCTGCCAGTTTGAAGGTATTAATATAGTAATACACTAGGGGAAAATATCACGTTAGCATGTGTTTTAATACATATGCTTACCCACTCAAAAGTTCATCAAAGCTTTTCATGCGCTCCTCAAAATCAGGCAACTCACAGCTGACGCGCTTGAAAGGGAGTTTGGCAGTTATATGGTCGAACTCCGGATTGGTCCGATAATCCGAACATACATTCAAGAGCCCCTGTATCCTAAGAACCCAGGTGTAAGATAAGTGTATGCACGGAGAGAAGCTCTTCTTTCTCCCTGTGTGTGTGTGTGTGTGTGTGAGAGAGAGAGAGAGAGAGAGAGACAGACAGACACACACACACACAACACACCTTAAAACCATAGTTTGAGTTGCAGTGTCTAGCTTGGCCGATTTAATACGTAAAATAGCCGCCTCTCGAGCTCCAGGTTGCAGACATTGTAGACTCCCCATGTGCAACTCAAGAAACACCATTCCTGCACTCCACACTCAAAAGAAAAAGCATCTTCCTTCCTTTCATTAGTATCCACGACTCTGGTGGAGAGTACGTAGCCGTTCCTGGTCACTACTCAAGTAGAATAGTAAGTGCAACTAAGAACACTACTAAATAAGCGGTTATGGTTACGTACCGGCAAGGGGGATTTTGCCTGTAGAGATGTTGCAAAGAGTGACTATCGATGGCAGAACCGAAGTCTATTATGCGCCTGCAAAAACATATTTCATGAGGAGAAACAAATGTAGATACCCAAAGGAAAGTAAAACTTACAGTTCATTCCTCTCATTTATGACTATATTTTCAGGTTTATATCCCTATGCACGATGCCTTTGGCCTTCAGAATGGTTAAGGCATGAAATACGTCCTGCATGATCTCCTTCACCCGGTTGTTGCTCCTGGCTTTCTCTCCACTAACCAGCCAACGAGTGTGAGAGAGAAGAGAGAGAGAGGAAGAGAGTCTACAAGTCATAGCTACTTACCCAGTCGGTAGTTTGCATGGTACCCCACTTGTTCTCTTTAAACAGACTGTATAGGCTGGTTCCTTCGTGACGGAAAGCAATCCATAGCCCATCCTCTTTCTGAGAACCCCTTCGAACCTGTAACAGCATAAAGTATGTCAAGAGAAGAAGGAAGTGCTGTAGCTGTACCGTTACCTTGCCATGTAAGGCTCGTCACGAAGAAGTTTCCCAAAGTAAACCTCTCGGTCCCATTCCTCCCTGTTTAAGAGAGTGAAGAGTTAAGTGCAGTGATACACAACCACACACACACACACACATGTATAAAAGGTATATAAAATGTGTTGTGCACCTGTCGTTGTGGATGAGCTTCTTTAGAACGTATTTGGCATCATCATCCTCCTCACATGCCGCTTTTGCCAGCCATATCTCCCCTGAACCGCCCTTTTGGATTACCTTTATCTTCTCCAGCAGGTCCAATGGGAACAGTTCCCTGTCGTCCTGTCCAACAACGTCCATCCGTTCCATGAGAATGAAGCAGCGTCCTTGTTCCTCAAAACACAGGCACTTGGAATGTGTACATTTGCACTCCTCCCTTTTTTCTTCTCCTTCTGCCGGGTACGCATGCGATCAAGCTGACGAATATCCGCACGTTCAAGAACTCGTCCTCCAAGTGATGTGGTGTAGCTAATGCTCTGTGTGATCATGATCAAACAACCCAGAGCAGCAGCAACATCAAAGTCCCAACAGTAATACTCTTGTGGATGCCCAAGACAGCCTCCTCCTGGAACACCAGGGGAGGTGCATCCTGAACGACACCCTCTGCAGTCTGTTGCTGTAGCTGTTGCGTTGAGGGCCAGTTCAAGGCGGGATGGATCAGCACTGGAGAAGTATCCACAATTGGATATTTGATAGAACTCTTCCTACAGGTCGCCTGTCTATAGAGGGATAGACAACTGGATACTGGACCTTAGTATTGCAGGCCGAGCACGAGAAACCGGACTGGTCTGTAACGGATTAGGACGAACAACCGGACCGATCTGTATGGACGAGCAATCGGATCAAGCGCCGTCGGAAGGTTCTGTGAAGGCACTGAGGGACAAGCACTCGGACCAGGAGCAACCGGACGGCTCTTGACCTGTTGAATGTATAAGAAATGCCGCATTTTTAGAGTAGTTAACAGCATTTCTAGATAGAAAATAGAATAAAATATACATTTTGTACCTGCCTCTCGCGCATCGCCTCCATAAGCCTGCTTTTTAGGGCAAACTTAATCACGTTGTCTTTAATATTAAATGTGGTCCGTAAACACTTTAATATACGTGTCTCTACAGCAGCAAAACTCATGTGTTTGTATGTGTGTGTGTGCGCGTGCATGTGAGTGTTGTGTGTGTTGAGGACAATCGGCTGCAGTTCTCCCTCGGATCTGGCAAGGATAGATGCCCTATCTCTGCCGCTCCCTGTGCATGTTCTCCGTGCGATTCTGATGGCGCTATAGAATGCGAATGCGGCCTCGTCACCTACTGCAGCAGAATCTGCAAATCCAAGTATGGCATACATAGGCATACATACACACACTACTGTATTTGTATTAAATATATACATTCTACAATACATAGAGTAATGTGGGTTCTAATATAAACTACACAGCCACACACACACACACACACACACACACACACACACACACACACACATATATATATATATATATATGTATATATATATATATATAATATGTATATATAATATATATATATATATATGTATAATATATGTATATATTATATATGTATGTATGTATGTATGTGTATGTATGTATGTGCTCCGTGAATATGTATGTATACACACATGGACACCTGAAGATATATACATAGTACATATATGTTCATACATACGGTAATGATGTGTGTATTATGCGCGGGCGAGCCCACACAACAATCCGTCGATGCAGGCACACTAGGATACACAGCAAGATATGCAAGTTTGATTAGAGCAAATGGAACCTAGAAAAGATTAAGGGTGTTGAAAACCTTATTACTCGGAGTGAAAGCATCGATCCAGAACGTGCCAGCAATAAGCATGGTGAATCCGGCTATACCACTCCCTAATCATCTCAAGCTCTGCTTTCCAACTTCGGGTGATCTTAGGAACGTGTTCAACACTCTGTCCAGGTTGCACTTCGTATATGAATATACATACTCACAAAGACAGAAGCAATCACTATATGTATACATAGTTTATATTACAATCACACATTTTTACAGGATTCCCGGGGATTATACGGGGAAGATAGAGTTGCTGGTGAACGACTTCAATTCGCAAATTGTGGTACGAAACTTCATGATGGTGGAGCTTCTAAGGCTGTTTTGGGAAGGAGGCTGTGGATTGTGTGATTGCACTTTGGTACTCACTTTCGATGACAGATGCACAGAACATGGCTTGCAAGGCTGCTGCTTCGATACCTTGGACCGCTGCGGTTACTTGACACGATCCGCTATTTCTGTAGTTTAACACACACACTACACACACAAGACGCACGCACTACGCACGCACAGTGATGAACATATAAATGCTGTGTTCAGGTTTTCGAGTGAAATGGGTCCTCCTTTGGAAGCTGCATTCAAGAAAGGGCGTTCAACGCTCTCGGTGGAGTTTCAAGATAAGACATGGGGATTGCTCCTGCAGTACATCCAAACCAGCTTGACTCCCGAGCAAGTGAGAGATATTCGAACACAAGACTTCAACAGAACGTTTGAAGAGTTATCTCCAGCTTACAAGGTGCACACACAAACATATACACACGCGTACACACATATTTATACACATAAATACATACATACATACATGTGTGTGTGTATGATTTTGTTATAGTATGGAAAGTATTCGTTCCATTATGAGAGAGGCCTTCTGTTGCCGTTTTCTGTGCTGCGAATAACTCAGCTGCAAACAACTTCTTGCTCTATCCGGAACACTCAGAACACACGTGGTCACAGATCGAATGTGCAGATCCTCTGTATGGCTGGGATTTCAAGGAGTTTAGTGCTACAGGTGTGTAATATACAATGGCTGCGTCACACTTACGAACTGTGGAACGTGTGTGGATATAACTATATACCATAATTATAACCATACCTGTTGTGTATAACTTATGTACGCACACGCACATATATATGCTTGGGTTTGCTTAGATGCCTATTAATATGTACCAATCATGTCAACGTATACATACATGCGTAGTGTCTGGTACACGTTAACATTTCATGATGTATTCCTATTACAGGAAGGGAATGTAGTCCTTCAGTCTATTGTTTAATAAAACCACTACTACTTAAGCTGTTCTGCACAAGCCACGAAGTGGATTTTGCACGCTCATACACACGCATGCGGCTATAGATTCGAATGCAATGATGTATAATACATGCACACGTACGTACTACAGCATTGGTGTGTGTGTGTGTATTGCAGGTCGTCAGTTTGGAGTTCCCTCCAAGGATCTCTATGGTGCTCTCTTCTTCCATTGCAAAGAGGTGTTGACAAAAGTGGTCGAAGTTCTTAATAGGTGTGAAGTGCAACTGCGGCTCATCGATACAGACGCACGCGAGCTGGTAAGTAGCAGCTCTACTTGGTTATTATGCTACATATTCTCAAATCTGACTATATACATACATACGTATGTATGTATGTATACATTACATTTATTGTATGTAAAATTAAAGCGGACTACTATAGGTGAAAGACTTGAGGCAAAAAGGGACGAAGTTCCATGCGCAGCTGATTCAAATTATTTGGGCATGGAGAGAGTGCTTGCTGATTGGGGTTCTCTTCTTGAAAGAGATGGAACACTTCTCACCATGAACATGCAGTGGTTCTTGGAGCAGCAAATTCAGCCAAACCAGGTCACACACACACATACATAAGTATAAACAACGCATGTATACAGACATGCATATGCAATGACGTATTTGTACACTCATACTTGTGCCATTAGGTTTCTCTTGCTGACTGTGCACTTGTACACTCAAGGTCAAAAGATGCTCTCAAGCTGGTGAAGAAGGTACTTAGTGAGAATGAGCCATAAGGGAGAGCGAACGTTTAATACGAATCCATCAGTTGTGCCTTTCTGCCTCAGAACAGGTCGGGGTGTGTGTGTGTGTGTGTACATACAGACGGATACGAAGAAGATAAGAACTCTCTCTCTCTCTCACACACACACACACATACGTGTTTTCTAACGCAAAATTTTACAGATTTGAGCTACCAAAAGTGGCTCTATGCATATGCAAATAGGATTGGGTTGGAGGCGAGGAAGAAGCACTTGTATGTTCCACAGCGACTGTTTGTTCCTGTTAATGCTCCTTCTGATGCATATCCTGCCTTGTTCTCCACCGTTCCTGAGTTAGAATACGATTTGCTCCTTCCAAACACTCTCATGGAACGTTATGTTGAATGGCAACCCAAATCTCTTCAGGTACTCTCTCTCTCTCTCTCTCTCACACACACACACACACACACGCACGCACCACACCATGTAAATTGGTATGTGTCTGTGTATGTTCGACGACAGGTATATAGAGTTGTATTGTGGGTTGTGTATATGTAGAGAGAGAGTGTGTGCAGCTACTACATGCTTGCATCCACACAACTGTGAGTTGCATAGGATGTGTTATATGCTTGTGTTTAGAGATCTGTTCATCCCACAGTCATTCGTATATATTGAGAAGTAATATACATTTATATATATATACTGCATGTATGCGATTTAATATGCATGTGTAAGGCATCATAGTACAATACGGAAGCATACATTGATAGGCTCACCGAGAAACAAGCTTTGAGTCTCTCTCCTCTCCTCTCTCTCTCACACACACACACTTACGTGATACTTTGATGCAGTAAGTCCTTTTTGGAGCCAGATACGTATATATTACATACTTTTCCTTAAATATGTAAATCGAATATTTACTTTATGTCCATTGATTAATCGTGACTTAAAATCCAACGGCCAAAGATAAGATAGCCGAAATGGATTGAATCTTACCGTTGGATCACCCTAGTTTTCTTTCTGCCAATTTTGAAATAATGTCTATATTTTAAAAATATATATATGATACATCATATATACACAAATAAAGATAATTCGGGTGTGGTGAATTACATAACTGTATGTCTATGTGCAAAGATATATGTATATATATATATATGCTTTCTTAATACACACATTACAGGCACAAGGCTATTTTTAATAACTGCATATTTTATGATATCCCACATTTGCTGATATGCACATTGTAATTAAAATGAGCATGTTATAGTTTTATTTTTAATAATATTAATAATTTTAAATATTTAACTAACATTTTTTAATATTATAGAAATATTCTTTAGAATAATATTTGTTTAAAGAAAGATTTAAATATATATTTATTAAATAATTAATTAAGAATTAAAACTTAAGTATTAATTAATATTTATTTTTATTCTCATTTTCTTATATCATGCCCATTTTAATTACAACATGTATTGATGTTTGTGCGTGTGTATTTTGTATGTTAAAACTCTCACAACATATGTGTGTTGTGGGTGTTGGGTCGTTTCGCATGACCCTTAACTTAAGTAGACTTAAGTAAGGAAAATGGATTTGTACTCACTTTAAGTTGAGCAATTATTAACCTTTTTAAGGGTTTGATTGCTAAGCCCTTAACTTAAAAAAACCATTTACTTAAGCTTTTTACAGGTTTAATAGCTAAGGTAGTGATTTCACAATACTCTTTAACTTAATTTATTTTAAGGGAAGAGTGCAAAATTATAAAGAAGTAACAACACATGAGCTCACAAAAAATAAAATAAAAAATTATATTTTTCATGTGTAATGTGTATTTTAATATGTAACAATATATTTTTATATTTTATATTTTTATATTTTATTTTAACATATATAATTAAAATTTTAAAAATGAATTTTTAAAAGTATAATTTTAATATATTCTCATTCTGCCCTAATTTCTATGAGGTTTCTCATCGCCATCCAATCGTGTTACAGAAATCATAAAAGGAAAAATCCATTCGGAATGGCAAAAGAGCAAGCAGATCAGGTAGTCCTCTATCTCTCTTGCATTCAAGAGGCAACCCAAAGCCCCATAACAACTACTGGTCTGGCTTGAGCTTGACCAACTCTGTCAGAGCTCAAGAGATAGCCCAAAGCTCGGTAACATGTGTTGTTGGGTTTTTTGTAGCCCCTAGCCAACTTGGCTTGAACTTAGGTCAAGAGGCGGTTGAAAGCCCATTTGTAACATGGGTTAGGTTAGCTAGGTATGTCCGACCAATGAAACAACAACAATTTTCAAGGGTGGTGGGTAAAACAATTGACATTGGTGAAAATGAGAGTGAGGGCCAAGGTTTAAGAGAGACTTCACATGAGATTAAAGGGCAAGCAAGAAGCAAACAACCTTGGTCTCGGAATTGGACAATGGACGAGACAAAGATGCTTGTGAAGTTGACACGACAAGAATTCATGGCTAGGTTACAAATGTCAATTAGGCAATTTGTTAATGTAACAGCAAATGCACGTTGAAGACAGATTACAAAAGAAATGTAAGCACAAGGTTTCGACGATCATGATGGAGAACAATGTCGTAAAAAGTGGTAGAATTTGATCAACGATTATAAAGTTATTCATGATCACAACAGGAAGTTGGGAGCTTCTGCATATTCAAGCTTGTCGAATCTAGAGAAACAATGCCTTGGATTGCCAAACATGGACTTGGACCTGTTTGATCTTTTGGATTCATTCAAGGTGACTGAAGTTGCATGAGGCCCCAACACTTAAACGACTCTAAGAATGATCCACCGATGACTCAGCTTCACAAACAATTTCAACAAGTGCACCTTTGATTGCTGATAACTCAGATGATGATGGAGATGGTGTCACTACGATGAGAAGGCAAGCAAAGAAGGGAAAGTCTAGAAGCAGTTAATGAAGGTACAAATGTACTTCAAGCTTAGGTTGAGATGAGGAGCTGCCAAATTGAGAGGACAGTAGAGTTGAGGAGGGAAAAGAACGCTTCTATTGAGAAGTTCACATTGGCTATGACACAAATTGTTGATCACATTTGTGGATAGGGGAACAAAGACTAGATTAGCATGGGTGTATGTAGGTTGCATATATTTATCATTTACAAGCTTTTATTGGATTATGTTAATGCATTTTTGTTTATTATTTATAAGTATTGATTATATTATTTTTTCAGGACCATTTAATAGGATTACCCTCGACCATGGCTGGATTTTTTTGTTCAATTCATTATGAACGACTTAGATTCTGATTCGGATGCTGAAGATAAGAACGTGACAATTCATATGATGATGATGCAATAGTCCAGTACATGTGAATGTCAACACAAGTTGCAATTGATAGGTCTTTTCCTTTACAGTGGGTTCAACTGCGGAGTGATGCATGGTGGAATACATTTATGATGTCACTACAATAATGAGAGGTGGATAAAACTTCTTCAAATGTCATGGAGAACCTTTGTTATGATTTATAATGTATTAAAAGGATATCTCAAGGCGGGATACCCACTACAAGAAGTTGTACGAGTGGATATTAGAGTTGGAGCTACACTTTGGAAGATGGTGAGGAACAGTGACTGGTGCGAGGTTTGCTATTGGAACTTCGACTATTATGGTTGTGTTTGTGGAGACAACAATAGTTATTTGTCGACGTTTCTGGTATAAGGGCATTTTCATCAACGGAAAATGAGGTTCGTGAGATGGCACATGAGTTCAAGATGTGACACACACTTATCTACCAAATGTTGTGGGGGTCATAGATTGCACACATGTGGAGATACTTTAGCCTTCCACAAATGACTGACGGACTACTTTGACAGGAAGTGGAATAGCATTTGTGCAAGAGGTTATTAATGCACGTAAGAGGTTTATAAATGTGAACGCTAGATGGCCAGGTGAGCAAGTTACATTCATTTTAATTATGTTTGTAATGTTTTGGTATTTGCATGTAGTGTGCATATATGCAAGTTTCAAAGAATTGCTCACTTCATCAAAAGATCATTATGGGGTTTATCTTCATGGACCTTTGGAGGCTGCTCATGTTGATTTCGTGAAGCCTTATATTGTGGGTGAACCAATTACAACCATTTTTAATGATCCTATACACATGATGTAAAGTTAATATTTATAACATATTTAACTTGAGTTTTTACATGTGTCATCTCAATCTTGGTCAAGAGACCTTTAACAAGGAGCTTACTAAAGCATAATTAATGGTTGAGCAAGCATTTGGCCTTTTAAAGCAAAGATTTCATTGCCTTGATTACAAGTTGAAAGTCCACCTTCCACATTGTCATAGTTTTACTACGACTCAACCCTTTACTTTGGGGTTTGACTGTTGTTACCTATTGGATTATGTGATGAACCCTAGATGTAGAAGAAACAGGCCCACATAGTGCACTTGGGTATCTAGTGATGATCTGGCTGGGTGTCATTAAGTATTTACAAGAAACTCTAGGCAAAGCTAACACTTCCATTTAGAGAACTCTCCCCCATTTTTAGGATTCTTCGCAAAGTATAACTTGTCAAAATAAGGGTTAGGGACACCCCTAGGGTTGGCATAACCCTAGGGTTTCCTAACCCCCCCCTAGGGGTTAGGTTTAGGGTTAGGTTAGGACAACCATTTTCTCTAAGGGCTGGCATTTCCGTGCCAGCCCACATACTCACTTAGGTAAATAGGGGGGGGGGGGGTCCGTCACATAAATAAGATAGAGTATATGTAGTGAGGCTTCCTTGATTCAAAAAAGAGCTCGTTAACCTCCTACCGGTGCAAGCTAAGCTTGTGTCGTCAAGGCGCAACCCTCTGTTGTGCCGCCCTAACTACCATACGACAGGGCTATGTCCCACCTTTGGGTTAGACTATCCTTATCGTTGGCAGGATCGCGCCTTTGTGACAGGAGTACGTTACTTCCAAGGAGTTAGTCAGATTCCTTGGCCAGAAAACCTGCTCGCAAGCTCAAAGGCATTGCCCGAGTTCACGTTCCACAAAACTAGTGGTTAAGGCCTTGCTCCAGCCGCCTCAACCACGCCAAGCTAGGAACGATACCTGTAGCTCGGCTAGTTTGCGTGTCCTAATTCACAAGGTGAGCCTAGTTCGTGGACTTAGTCAGCTAGGGCTTAAGTTCCTAAGGTTGGGTTCCTAATACAAGTTACTTTACCAGATTCCATGGGGTTTCCAGAGAGGGGATTCCCAGGTTGGCACCTGGCAAGCCGCCTTTGTGGCACCAGGTAAAAACTCTAACACACATATTTTGAATATTGTGAACACTTGTGTTATTTCCATAACATCCTCATTAGTGAAGGCGAGGTCAATTATGATGCAACTTGACGAGTAAGGGAGCGAAGAATTCAGTGACATAAAGAAGAGGAAGATTGGGTGGAGGTATGATGATCCTTCACGAGATCCTCGAGAACTTGGTAAGGTAACTACACATGCTCGCACCATTAAATCAGTTCTTGAAGCTCATCTTATTTTTGGAACACCATTTGTTAGGCATTAATTTAGACATTATTAATTTTTTATTATATTATTATTATTTGTCTTACCACAATAAATATCATGTGTTAAAGATAAACGTGAAATATGAAAAAGGATGTATACTAGAATATAATATATTTGCTTTTTTTATTAAATAAATAAATTATGAAATGCAAATACATGTATACACACACGTTAACACACATGTATATGTATATATATTTTTTCATGTACCGAGTTGTGTGATAAACCCTAGATGTAGTAGAAAACAGGACCGTTTAGTGCACTTGGGTATCTAGTGATGGTCTGGCCGGGTGTCATTAAGTATTTGTAGGAAACTCTAGGCGAAGCTAGAACTTACCTTCTAGAAACTCTCCCCCGTTTTGACGTTCCAGGTTAGGTTCTTCACAAAGTAACTTGTCAAAATAAGGGTTAGGGACACCCCTAAGGTTGCCCTAACCCCACCCTAAACCCTCCCTAAGGGTTAGGTTTAGGGTTAGGTTAAGACAACTCATTTTCTCTAAGGCTGGCATTTCCGTGCCAGCCCACTTACTCACTTAGGAAAACGGGGGGAGTCCATCACATAAATAAGGTAGAGTATATGTAGTGAGGCTTCCTGGGTTCAAAAGAGAGCTTGTTAACCTCCTACCGGTGTAAGCTAAGCTTGTGTAGTCAAGGTGCAACCCTTTGTTGTGCCACCCTAACTTCCACACGACAGGGGTATGTCCCACCTTTGGGTTAGACTATCCTTATGTGGGATCACACCTTTGTGACGGGAGTACGTTACTTCCAAGGACTTAGTCAGATTCCTTGGCCTGAAAACTGGTGTTTCAGTGTTTTAGATAACTCTAAATTCTTGATATACTCTATCGCTTTCGGTTGACATGTCTATATTCTGCACAGAGAGTTTGATCCTATAGTTGTCA